>JACDJE010000942.1:0-40690 GCA_016647715.1 Pavo muticus
GTGCACTCAATGCCCTCATCCAGGTCATCAATAAAGATATTGAAGAGGACAGGCCCCAGCACCGACCCCTGGGGGACACCACTCGTGACCGGTCGCCAGCTGGATTTAGCTCCATTGACCACCACTCTCTGGGCCCGGCCCTCCAGCCAGTTCCTTACCCAGCCAAGAGTGTACCTGTCCAAGCCACGGACTGCCAGCTTCTGCAGGAGAAGTGATTCCAGTGATCCTAGAGACTCAAAGACTCACAGAGAGTAGTACAGATGTTTCAGGGGTACCAGGAGGGGAAGGTCTGCCCTCCAGGGCAAGATACAGGGTGTATTCCTATCCTGGGTCAATACTTCGGCTTGCATTGGGGCATGCCCTGGCCGCCTATACCACACACTTTGGCCAGATATCTGCGGCTGCACAACTATATCAGGCAACAAAGGGGATGTCCTGATCTGCCATACAGACATGATGGGGGTCCCTTTAGCAATGAAGACCGGAGTGTCGACCACAATGTCAGAAGGCCATGTACCGATTACCAGAGGGACTACTGAGCCTCCCACCTCCAATAATCTCCCCCAAGTTGCAAGTAGGCCACACCACTTCAGTCCTACCTGCACCTTCCAAGGCCATTTTATTCTATGGGTACCTGGTTCTAGATTCTCAGGGGCAGGGAGCAGAAGGTTATTTTCATTGCCAATCTGGGGTCTTACCCAATTATCAGTAACCATAATTTGGATCCTAAGCGGGGAGGCCCATGTTGTTTGTAGCATTTTCAGGGCACTGGGTCTGCCGTCTCTAGGCCTTTCGTTCAGGTCCCGCAAGGTTTCATAGAGTCTCTTTGTCCACCCCTGCAGGGACTGGGCATCTGTCTTCAGGGCAGCCTTAAGAATACCGTTATAGCGTTCAATGAGGCCTGCCCCCGTCAGATTATATGGCAGGTGGAATCACCATTCGATGTTGTTTTCATCTGCCCAGCGTTGTATAATCGCACCAGTAAAATGAGTCCTTTCGTGGCTGTCGATGACTTGATGTGTCCCGTAGGCAGCCATCAGCTTGGTAAGTGCCTTGATGGTATATGCCTGGTTCGCTCTTGGCACTGGATAGGCCTGCATTAGCCCACTTGCGGTATCGATGAAGGTCAGGGCATATCTCGCCCCCTCAGACTGAGGGAGGGGCCCAATGTAATCAACCTGCCATCGGTGGAGAGGATTGTGTCCTCTGGCAAGATGGGCTGTTGTTTCAGGCAACGATCTCAGTCTCATCTTGGAGCAAGCGTCACAGTCTCGGCATGCCTGGGTGATGTCAGATAGTTGTATGGGCAGCCCCCATGTTTTAGCAGCTGCCCACATTGTCTTTTGTCCAGCATGCCGCAGCTTCTGGTGTAACCAGCAGGCAATGTTCTCAGATGGTGAATTCTCAATCCATCGAACTCGGGGCCAGTGTGTCAGCTTCGTCATTGGCTCTACCACCTGTAATGAGGAGTAGGCATCCAATAACTATTTTTCAATAATACTATACCTTTCTTCTGCTCCATGCCAGACCTGAGACCAGAATCCAATGGGGGTCCGAACAGAACTCCGGCATTGTCACAGGCCCCAGCCAAAGCCATCCTGAGTGACATGAACGTCCAATTCAGCGGGGAGGGTAGGATCGAATATACCCAAAGCCTGGGCTTGTTTAACTGCCAGTTTTGACTGTTGGAAAGCCTCGTGGTCCGTTCTCCCCCAGACCCATAGTTGCCCCTTTTTCGTGAGTCTGTATAATGGTCTCAGCAGCTGCGCTAAATGAGGCATAAAGGAACGCCAATATCCCAATATTTTTTGCCGTTGTCGCCCTGGTAGATTCCCTTTCCCAGTAGGCCCACTTGTACCCTGTTCCTGGTACAGGTTCCAGGCCTCTTCTCCCAGGCAGCAAACAGGACCCGAGGAAACGGCCACAAGTTGTGCCAGAGGAGATTTAGATTAGACATAAGGAAAAACTTTTTCACTCAGAGAGTGGTCAGGCACTGGAATGCTCTGGCCAGGGAGGTGGTGGAGTCGCTGTCCCTGGCAGTGTTCAAGAGGCGTCTGGAAGAGGAGCTACGAGATATGGTTTAGTGGCTTGTGGTAGAAAGGGTAATGGGAGGATGGTTGGACTAGATGATCTTGTAGGTCCTTTCCAACCTTGTGTTTCTATGATTCTATGATTCTACCATTTTTGTAGCTGTAGTAGGAGCTACTGGCCAATAAGAAAAAGCTTACTTTTTGGCATCAATTAAATACAGGCTGGAAAAACAAGTAGGAATACATAAAATCTTGTACATGCCAGGTTCTCCAAAACCATTGCTCGGGCAAGACTTATTAGAACAAATGGATGCAGAGATTAAATTCAGTCCCCAATAGAAGTTAAGTTAAAAGCAGGAGCCAGCCCAGTCAGGGTAAAGCAGTGCCCTTTGAGGATATGAGATTGTAGAAGGATAAAAGAAATAACAGATAATTTTTTGGAGTTTGGATTACTAATTGAATGTGAACCAAATACAGTACCCCAATCTCGCCAATGAAAAATTGGATGGCAAGTGCTGTAGTTTGGTACAAGATTTGAGGGCAATTAATAAAATTGTTGAATGTATACACTTGTGGTGGCAAATCCATACACTTTATTAACCAAGTTAAGGAATGAGTAGGTGCAGTTTAACTTCTGGATTTGAAGGATGCCTATTTTTTTGCCTGGTTTGGCCAAAGGAAGCCGAAAATTATTTGCCTTTGAATAGGAAAACCCCAATACGGGGTGAAAAGACTCAGTTAACCTGGACAGTGTTACCCGGGGTTGTGAGAACAGCCCAATGATTTTTGAAAACCGTTCAACTTGTGAGTCTGAGACTTGGGTTCCTCCATCCCAGGGTGGAACTTTACTGCAGTACGTGGATGCCACAGTAACAAAAGAGGACTGTGTGCAATGGACTGTGAGTTTGCTGAGTTTCTTGGTATAGCACAAATGAAGGCAAAAGCCTTTATTTGAGAAATAGGTGTTGTAGGGAAAGATAGTAAAGAGGAATTAACTCACCCCTCCCGGCAGCAGTCTGGAGAAAAGGACAAGCTGAGGAATGTGACCCTCCCCTGTTCGTACCGTCCCGCCACAGGAGGAGAAGGGCGGGGGAAAAGGGGGACCCGCGCAGACACAGATTGCACAGGAGGTATCGCGGAGTCAGAAGGGGGGCTCTAACCTCCCCCCTGCCCGCTCCAGGCACTCACAATCTCACACAGCTCACCCATTGGTTCAGGCTGTGACCTTGGAATTCCACTACACTTGGTTTAAAGGATTATCAAGTCTCTCAACAGAAAGCCCAACTGATCAAAAAGAAGGAAGCAATTTGCTGAATGCGCAGAACACCAACATGGAGCTACCTCTGAGCTGGCTGTGTGTGACTGCTTGAAGACTGTCTATGCCTGTCAGCTAGACCTACAGGAGGAACCATTGGACCATGCTGAGGATTCTTGGATTCACTGACGGAAGCAGTTTTGTGAGACAAGGTAACCGTAAGGCAGGTGTATGGGAACTGTTGAGTCACGGCCTGAACCACTGATTGATCACCTGGGGAAAGGACCAGCTCAGCCCTGGGAGCACAGGTGAAGGCAATTCACCTGTGTGAGCAGAAGGGGTGGAGCCTTGTGGAGGACTGGCTCCAGGAATGCGGGCATGTCTACTTATCTCTGGACCGCTGTGAACAAAACAGCACGTATGGCTCCGTGGGAGGAAGGAGCTCTGTACCCTGGATCGGCCAGGAATGAGGGAGTTGGACAAGCTGCATTCTGGCCATGATGTTGTGCCCCAGGAAAAAGGGATCCTTCAACCTAAAGATAACATCGCTTAGCAACGGCACTAAAATAGCATAGCACTCGAGTGTATAAAAGCTTGCTTTGTTCGAACAATAAACGGCTCAGCTTTGTTAACCATATTGGTGTCTCTGAGTCCGTGCCGGAATTGCTTTTTCCCCGGGTTTTCCCACTTAGGCTAAGGGATTTTTCCTGGAATCTACAACAATTAGCGCCCGAACAGGGACCCTTGCCGCTGCGGTTGGACGTAGAATTCGGGAAAAGGGAGGAAGTGATCGGCAATCTGCAGATGGTTGGCACTGCGGAGTCCTAAACGATGTAAGTTTTGTGGTAGCTGGAAACAGGGTCGTGACCTGTCCTCTGCACCACCATGGAGTGGGAAGCTGCGGAGAAGCTGCTCCAGAGTATCCTCTCTAAGAGAGGGGAGCAAACCTCTCCTAAAGGCATTTCGGAGCTGGTAAAATGGGCCCGAAATAATGGACATTTACGTGAAGTTGCGCTAATATTTAGCGTAGCAGAATGGAGAGAAATAGGGGACCATATGTGGGACTCTGTGATGTCTGATAAAAGGGAGGAGAAGACGTTGGGACTGGTTTGGCGTGCCATAATCAACATGCTAAAACACATGCAAGCAGAATGCCAGGTCGCTGCTGCAGCAGTACAGGCACTGTCCGGACCTGCCACTACGACCACTACTAACTTTTTAGACCTCCCAACGCCTGGAGTCGCTCACTCGGTTCACTCCACTGCAGCTCAGGTGCGGGCTGCGGTTGAGCTGACGCTGGGGGCTTCATCCGTTTCTAGTGGGTCTAATATTTCAATGCCTGAAGAAAGTGATCAGGCTGGGGAAGATGCGGGTACTAGTGCCCCTGGGGGAGCGGGAGAAATGGAACCTATTCCCCCAGTGCCCCCTGATCCTGAAAGGGAGGAAGAAAACGAAGAACAGGAGAGAGAACTGGAGGATGATATAAAAACTTTGACTGAAAGGATGAGACAGCTAGAGGTTAAGGTGAGGGTGGCACAGACACCCCCTGCACGTCTGCAGCCGAGTGCTCCCTCATTGCCTATGCCTTTACCCCCACCTAAATCAACTTCATCACGGTGGTCTGGAGTTATTCGAGATGCTATCTTAGAGGGAGAGTGGGAAGCCGCTTCTCGTGTTGCCTGTCCGGTTGTTTATGATCAAGCGGGAGTTGCTCGCTGGGAGTCTCACGATTGGAAGCTCCTGCAGCAGGCACAGAAGACAGTCTCTGATTATGGGATAAAATCAGAGGTGGCCAAACAGATTATACAATGGATCTTTACGGCAGATGTACAACTGCCTCTGGATATTCGTAATATTGCTAGACTTCTGCTCACTCCCTCGGAAATGTTGTTGTTTACCCAAGAGTGGGCTGACAGGGCAGAGTAGCAGCTGTGACACGCCAACAGAACGACCCGTTGTATGGTGTTACTGCTGAAATGCTACTAGGAACTGGGCCATATGCAGCCGGGGATACACATCTTACGTTCCCAAGAGACTTCCACCGGCTCTCGGCACAATTGGCTCTAGAAGCCATGTTTGCTATCCTGGCTGGTAAAAAGGAACCAGCCTTCGCCTCGGTGCGACAGGGAGTGACTGAGCCTTTTACTCGATTTGTTGATCGCATGTGGGTTGCCATTCAGGATAGTGAGCTCCCTGAGGAAACAAAGCAACAGTTGTTTAGAGTGATGGTGCATGATAATGCAAACCAGGCAACAAGATCTATCCTCGCTACATTGCCTCAGGGCACCTCAGTGGAAGTAATGTTACAGCGTGTTGCTAGGGCAGAACAAGGGCAGCAAGCCTCTCATATTGCCGCCGCTGTGCAAGCAGCAAGAGGGAAGAACATTCAAGGGCCGGCGCGGCAGGAAGCTGGGTCAGTGCGTTGCTACAGATGTGGCCTGTTGGGACATATGAGACGTCAATGTACAGGCCAGGTGTGGTGTGACTCTTGTCAGCAGCCTACACATGACACTCGGATCTGTAAGAAACAGGGAAACGGGAAGCGGAGCGCAAAGCCCCGCCGTGCTGCGACACAAGTACTGGGACAAATGGTGGAGGCTACCTCGTCACCAACACCAAACCCGAGGGAGCCTCGGAGTGGATGTGGCAACAGCAGTAGATATACACCTCACGGACACTCGGGTCCAAAAAGCTCTGTTAGAAGCCAAAGGCCTTTTGTCCACAGTTCGAAAATTACATGTGATCTTAATGGGGAGATCGTCTCTGGGAATATCTCATGTTGTCTTCATTCCTGGGGTAATTGATTTGGATTACAGGGGTCCAATATATGCAATGCTCTATACCATAAATCTTCCTGTGTTTATACCAAAGGGAACCAGAATTTGTCAGCTCATTCCGATCCCTGACAACTTTTCCTTGATGGGGAGGGACGTTGAGCGATCAGGTGGGTTTGGATCCACAGGATCTATGGTCTGCCTGGCTACGAGCCTGGGTCAGAGACCGATGATTAAGGTTGAATTATATCATCAGCTTAAACAAGTTACTGTTACTGCGCTTCTTGACTCCGGAGCAGACATCTCTATTGTCTCAACAGATGTGTGGCCAGCTGCTTGGCCAACAAGATCAGTCGCTGGGATTAGCGGTGTCGGTGGCTCCACCGAGACCCGGCAGGCTGTAAACCCAGTAACGGTAATGTTGACCCACGAAAGACCGGTGGCATGCTTGCTTCATGTTGCTCCCCTTCCAGGAGGCCTGCAAATGCTCTTGGGCCGTGATGTTTTGAGTCAGTTAGGAGTTCGGCTTATGAATCAAAATTTGGGGTAATGGCCACTGTAGCACCGCCATCTATTCCTATTCTATGGAAAACTGATGATCCTGTTTGGGTGGAGCAGTGGCCTATGACAAAGGAGCGCATTGCTATTGCAGAGCAATTAGTGCAAAAACAACTGATGGCAGGACATATTCATCCCTCCATTAGCCCATGGAATACCCCTATTTTTGTCATCCAAAAAAAATCTGGGAAGTGGCGTCTATTGCATGATTTACAAAAAGTAAATGAGCAAATGGAAGCTATGGGAGCGTTGCAACCAGGTATGCCTTCCCCCTGTATGTTACCCAGAAATTGGCATGTTTTAATCATTGATTTAAAAGATTGCTACTTTACCATTCCGATAGCAGAACAAGATTGTAAACGTTTTGCCTTTTCTGTGCCAGCTGTTAACAAGGCCCAACCTGCTCAGCGATATGAGTGGGTGGTCCTGCCCCAGGGAATGAAAAATTCCCCCGCACTCTGTCAGCTGTTTGTGGCTGCAGCGCTACAACCCGTACGAAAACAGAACCCCTCCATGCTTGTCTACCATTATATGGATTATATTTTATTTTGTCAACCAGAACCCTTTACATCAACATGGGAATTTGCTTTAGTTAAGCATTTCAGCAACTTCGGACTGAAAGTGGCACCAGAAAAGGTTCAACGGTCTGCCCCATATTTGTATCTCGGTTGGAAATTATCTGATCAAATGGTGCGGCCTCAATCTGCAGAATTGCGGCAAGAAGTAAAAACAATAACAGACTTGCAGACAATTTTGGGCCACATTCAGTGGCTGCGACCTGCCATAGGCATCACGAATCAGCAGCTAGAACTGTTGTTACGGTTGCTTCGCGGTCGCTCAGCAGAGAAATTAGTCACTGTCGCCAGAAGCCTCGCTCGCATTGCAAACCATATCGAGGCAAATAGTGAATAGCGTCTGTCATCGGTGCAGTCTAGACCTAGGGTTATCTCTGGTAATTTATGCGCAACCCGAACATGCCTTTGCGACTATTTGTCAATGGCAAAAAGAAAAGGGGGAACCCCTAAGGAAGGAATGGTTAACCAGGAGATTGCCATTGACAAATATCCTCACATCTACTGTCTCTCCAGAAATTTTAAAACAATCAAATCACCAGAATTTTTTTCTCTTAGAATGGCTTTTTCCCTCAGTACAACCACGCTCGTCTGTTATGACCCGTACTGAAGTGGTAGCTGCACTCATCGCACAGGGATGTGAGCGTACTTTTGCTATCTCCGGATTAGAACCAGAAGATATCAGCTTACTGTTTACGAAGGTATGGCTAGAATGGACACTAAGACACTCTAAATCGCTCCTTAGTGCATTAGAAGGGTATTCAGGGACTATTCACACACAAAGGCCATCATCCAAAATGTCACAGTTCTTAGAGAAGACGACCTGGGTAGCCCCCCCTTACAATCTCATCAGCCTGTACAAGGGCGAACAGTATATACTGACGCCGGGAAAAGGTCAAGAAAGGCAGTTTGCGTATGGTGGGAAAAGGAGTGGAAACATCATTACGTTGAGTTAGGAGCCAGGGACTCTTTACAAGTGGCAGAGTTACGAGCTGTANCCTAAATCAACTTCATCACGGTGGTCTGGAGTTATTCGAGATGCTATCTTAGAGGGAGAGTGGGAAGCCGCTTCTCGTGTTGCCTGTCCAGTTGTTTATGATCAAGCAGGAGTTGCTCGCTGGGAGTCTCATGATTGGAAGCTCCTGCGGCAGGCACGGAAGACAGTTTCTGATTATGGGATAAAATCAGAGGCGGCCAAACAGATTATACAATGGATCTTTACGGCAGACGTACAGCTGCCTCTGGATATTCGTAATATTGCTAGACTTCTGCTCACACCCTCGGAAATGTTGTTGTTTACCCAAGAGTGGGCTGACAGGGCAAACAAAGTAGCAGCCGTGACGCGCCAACAGAACGACCCATTGTATGGTGTTACTGCTGAAATGCTATTAGGGACTGGGCCATATGCGGCCGGGGATACGCAACTTATGTTCCCAAGAGACTTCCACCGGCTCTCAGCACAATTGGCTCTAGAAGCTATGTTTGCTATCCCAGCTGGTAAAAAGGAACCAGCCTTCGCCTCGGTGCGACAGGGAGTGACTGAGCCTTTTACTCGATTTGTTGATTGTATGTGGGTTGCCATTCGGGATAGTGAGCTCCCTGAGGAAACAAAGCAACAGTTGTTTAGAGTGATGGTGCATGATAATGCAAACCAGGCAACAAGATCTATCCTCGCTACGTTGCCTCAGGGCACCTCAGTGGAAGTAATGTTACAGCGTATTGCTAGGGCGGAACAGCGGCAGCAAGCCTCTCATATCGCTGCGGCTGTGCAAGCAGCAATAGGGAAGAACATTCAAGGGCCGGCGCGGCAGGAAGCTGGGTCAGTGCGTTGCTACAGATGTGGTCTGTTGGGACATATGAGGCATCAATGTACAGGCCAGGTGTGGTGTGACTCTTGTCAGCAGCCTACACATGACACTTGGATCTGTAAGAAACAGGGAAACGGGAAGCGGAGCGCGAAGCCCCGCCGCGCTGTGACACAAGTACCGGGACAAACGGTGGAGGCTACCTCGATCATCACCGACCCCAAACCTGAGGGAGCCTCAGAGTGGATGTGGCAACAGCAGTAGATATACACCTCACGGACACTCGGGTCCAAAAAGCTCTGTTAGAAGCCAAAGGCCCTTTGTCCACAGTTCGAAAATTACATGCGATCTTAATGGGGAGATCATCTCTGGGAATATCTCATGTTGTCCTCATCCCTGGGGTAATTGATTCGGATTATAGGGGTCCAATATATGCAATGCTCTATACCATAAATCCTCCTGTGTTTATACCAAAGGGAACCAGAATTTGTCAGCTCATTCCGATCCCCGACAACTTTTCCTTGATGGGGAGGGACGTTGAGCGATCAGGTGGGTTTGGATCCACAGGATCTACGGTCTGCCTGGCTACGAGCCTGGGTCAAAGACCGATGATTAAGGTTGAATTATATCATCAGCTTAAACAAGTTACCGTTACTGCGCTTCTTGACTCCGGAGCAGACATCTCTATTGTCTCAACAGATGTGTGGCCAGCTGCCTGGCCAACAAGATCAGTCGCTGGGATTAGCGGTGTCGGTGGCTCCACTGAGACCCGGCAGGCTGTAAACCCAGTAACGGTAATGTTGACCCACGAAAAACCGGTGGCATGCTTGGTTCATGTTGCTCCCCTTCCAGGAGGCCTGCAAATGCTCTTGGGCCGTGATGTTTTGAGTCAGTTGGGAGTTCGGCTTACGAATCAAAATTTGGGGTAATGGCCACTGTAGCGCCTCCACCTATTCCTATTGTATGGAAAACTGATGATCCTGTTTGGGTGGAGCAGTGGCCTATGACAAAGGAGCGCATTGCTATTGTAGAGCAATTAGTGCAAGAACAACTGATGGCAGGACATATTCATCCCTCCATTAGCCCGTGGAATACCCCTATTTTTGTCATCCTAAAAAAATCTGGGAAGTGGCGTTTATTACATGATTTACGAAAAGTAAATGAGCAAATGGAAGCTATGGGAGCATTGCAACCAGGTATGCCTTCCCCGTGTATGTTACGCAGAAATTGGCACATTTTAATCATTGATTTGAAAGATTGCTTCTTCACCATTCCGATAGCAGAACAAGATTGTAAACATTTTGCCTTTTCTGTGCCAGCTGTTAACAAGGCCCAACCTGCTCAACGATATGAGTGGGTGGTCCTGCCCCAGGGAATGAAAAATTCCCCCACACTCTGCCAGCTGTTTGTGGCTGCAGCGCTACAACCTGTACGAAAACAGAACCCCTCTATGGATGATATTTTATTTTGTCAACCAGAACCCTTTACGTCAACATGGGAATTCGCTTTAGTTAAGCATTTCAGCAACTTCGGACTAAAAGTGGCACCAGAAAAGGTTCAACTGTCTGCCCCATATTTGTATCTCGGTTGGAAATTATCTGATCAAATGGTGCGGCCTCAATCTGCAGAATTGCGGCAAGAAGTAAAAGCAATAACAGACTTGCAGACAATTTTGGGCCACATTCAGTGGCTGCCACCTGCCATAGGTATCATGAATCAGCAGCTAGAACCGTTGTTACAGTTACTTTGCAGTCGCTCGGCAGAGAAATTAGTCACTCTATCGCCAGAAGCCTCGCTCGCATTGCAAACCGTATCGAGGCAAATAGTGAATAGCATCTGTCATCGGCGCAGTCTAGACCTCGGGTTATCTCTGGTAATTTATGCACAACCCAAACATGCCTTTGCGACTATTTGTCAATGGCAAAAAGAAAAGGGGGAACCCCTAAGGAAGGAATGGTTAACCAGGAGATTGCCATTGACAAATATCCTCACATCTACTGTCTCTCCAGAAATTTTAAAACAATCAAATCACCAGAATTTTTTTCTCTTAGAATGGCTTTTTCCCTCAGTACAACCACGCTCGTCGGTTACGACCCGTACTGAAGTGGTAGCTGCACTCATCGCACAGGGACGTGAGCGTACTGTTGCTATCTCCGGATTAGAACCGGAAGATATCAGCTTAACGTTTACGAAGGTATGGCTAGAATGGACACTAAGACACTCTAATTCGCTCCTTAGTGCATTAGAAGGGTATCCAGGGACTATTCACACACAAAGGCCATCATCCAAAATGTCACAGTTCTTAGAGAAGACGACCTGGGTAGCCCCCCCTTACAATCTCAGCCTGTTCAAGGGCAAACAGTATATACTGACGCCGGGAAAAGGTCAAGAAAGGCAGTTTGCGTATGGTGGGAAAAGGAGTGGAAACATCATTACGTTGAGTTAGGAGCCAGGGACTCTTTACAAGTGGCAGAGTTACGAGCTGCAGTGTGGGCATTCATGAATTGGGCTACAGAACCTTTAAATATAGTTACCGACTCTCTCTATGTGGCTGGTGTGTGTCAACGGATTGAGGACGCATATTTGCGGGAATCTAGAAATGAAAACTTGGTACTGCAGTTCATTAGGCTACGAGACTTGTTACGGGCTCGGATGCACCCATATTGTGTAATACATATCCACAGTCATATCACAAAGTTAGGTTTAGGAGAAGGGAATGCGGTAGCTGACAAACTAGTGACTGCGGTGCCCATCAATATGTTTGAAGCTGCAAGGGTGTCACATGAAATGTTCCATCAGAACGCCAAGGGTCTACAGCAACAATTCAATATTAGTGTTACGGATGCCAAATTGATAGTTCAAACCTGCCCTCAATGCAGCCATCACAACAGTAGCCTCGGAGTAGGGATCAACCCCCGGGGATTGCAGGCATTGGAAGTATGGCAGAGCGATGTTACGCATGTGGCCGAATTTGGTCGGTTTGAAGTATGTGCATGTCAGTATTGACACTTTTTCAGGTTTTATTTGGGCCTCTGCGCAGCCTGGAGAAACGGCCAAACATGTTGTGAAACATTGGAAGGCTTGTTTTGCTATAATGGGCCTGCCCAGAACAATCAAAACAGATAATGGACCTGCATATAGATCTAAATCAGTACAAGAATTTATGCAGAAATGGGGAGTCCAGCATGTTTTAGGAATTCCTCATTCTCCCACAGGTCAAGCGATAATAGAACGTGCCCATGCCACTCTAAAGACTCAGCTAGCGAGAATAACGACATCCGAATCAGAGATTCACAGAATCACAGAATCACAGAATCACTAAGGTTGGAAAGGACCTATAAGATCATCTAGTCCAACCATCCACCTATCACCAATGGTTCTCGCTAAACCATATCCCTCATCACAGCATCCAAACGTTCCTTGAACACCTCAAGGTTCAGTGACTCCACCACCTCCCTGGGCAGCCCATTCCAGTGCCTGACCACTCTTTCAGAGAAGTAGTATTTCCTAATATCCAGCCTGAATCTTCCCTGGCACAGCTTGAAACCATTCCCCTGAAGGACCTAATAAAAGAAGGATTGTGTTTGTTGGTCATGATTGTACTTGGCATTGTAATAGTTATCATTGTGATCACTATAGTTAAACACTTGCTTGCTAAGCTTTCTAATGCTGTTTTGTTAGCGCAAAAAGAAAAAAGGGGAATTGTGGAGGATTGGCTCCAGGAATGCGGGCATGTCTACTTATCTCTGGACCGCTGTGAACAAAACAGCACGTACGGCTCCATGGGAGGAAGGAGCTCTGTACCCTGGATCGGCCAGGAATGAGGGAGTTGGACAAGCTGCATTCTGGCCTGTGATGTTGTGCCCCAGGAAAAAGGGAACCTTCAACCTAAAGATAACATCGCTTAGCAATGGCACTAAAATAGCATAGCACTCGAGTGTATAAAAGCTTGCATTGTCTAACAATAAACGGCTCAGCTTTGTTAACCATATTGGTGTCTCTGAGTCCGTGCTGGAATTGCTTTTTCCCCGGGTTTTCCCACTTAGGCTAAGGGATTTTTCCTGGAATCTACAACAGAGCCTGGTTCCACCTCTCTTAGACCCCCATTTACAGGCTGATTGCCCCTCTGGAAAGACCTCTGGTTGGTAATTCTTCCCTTGTGGAGTTTTTTCCCATGAGCCTAGGTCTTTGGAGATGGGTGAGTGTTCTTTCCCTGTTTGTCCCCTTTGCCATTTCACTCTTGTATCACCTTTTACCGTACTTATCTTTCCAACTGTAACATTTGGTGAGCCAGGCAGGCTAAAATACTTAAATGTCCTTCTTTTGGAGCGTCTTTAAATGTGTCAAGGGGGAGAATGTTATCCCTCTAGATAAGACTTTCCCTGGACAGATCCCAGGATTTTTGGGATCACCTTATTATGAACTTGCAGCTATAATTGAAAAATGGGGTCCCCTGCAGTTTACCGGAAATATTTCTTTCCCATCCCGCATGGTGGATTATTTCCATGGATTAGATAAAGATATCTTAGTTATGAAAGAATGCCAGCTAGTCTCCTCTACTGTGGCATGGCCACTATTAAATGCTTTAAATCAAGCAGAAATGACAAACAATGCCTTAGAAAATGAAAAATTATTATTACGAGATTGAATAAAAAAATTGGAACGACAACTTGGTATACTGACAGGGAAGAAATCAAGCCTAAATTTCCCTGTAAAGCAGGTCCCTAACATTACATCAATGTTACCAGGCTCCTAAATCAATGGACCTGGTTGATTCAGAAGACAAGGCTTCCAGGTCGGATCTCGAAGCTCCATCTGAGATGGATCCCTTTGAGATCCACCCCATAATAACTCAGAAAACGATAAAGGTACAAGATAGACCTGTAGGGGGGCCGCCTGATCAGTGGCCCCCTGCCCAAGCCCATTTGCACATGACAGCTCATCCTGATACAGCAACTGAATTGATGGATTTAGTGCAGCAATTCTGATAGAAGCCTAGAGAAAGCATACCAGCCTGGCTTTTGAGGTTTTGAGATTCATGGGCAGAAAGTGTCATGGTAAATGAATCAGGAATTTCTAAATTGGCATCTGTTACCTTACACCCTGCCCTTAGGCAAAGATTATATGCTGCCATTCAGTACACCAATGAAAACCACGCAGTGATAGATTGGTTGATGGCAGGATGCCATCTGGCTTGGCCTAATAAAACCGACATACCATTGCACACAGGTTTATGGTCCTCCATGGAGAACCTTCAAAACTATATTTGTGAATTAGGCATGAGAGAGGCAATATATGAAGAAATATTTGAGAGCCCAGAGATGGTAAAATTCTCGGCAGGTAGGAGAGACCTGATTGTACAACAGGTTCCTCCCCACCTTTATGGAACTTTAGTTTCCATACTGAACCCCCTAGTGGCCTCAGAGGCTGTTGTCCAACAGGCTGCCCAGCTGGTAGCTGATTTGGGGGAAACAGAGTGCCTAAGAACAAGGCATAATGTTCAGGTGGTAGAAGAAGCTGAGGTTCTCCCAGTTAAGACCAGGAAGGCTGCCCCACGGGCACCCTGACCAGGCCCCATATGGGTGTCCCAAAAACAAATGTTTAATGATCTCACATGGGCTGGGGTTGCCTTTGCTAAGATCGATTGGCAGCCTAATCATGTTTTACTTCAATTATGGAAACAACTATGAAATGATCAGAAATTTCAAAATACTCCCTAAAGATCAGGAGTATGAATAATTCAACAAATGCCAATGAGGACTTGGAATTTAGAGGACTTTATAGTCCCTAATAGAAGGAAAAAGCCTCTGCAGGTGACTTGGGTTACGATGCCTGAGCCACCTGAGGAAAAAGACCTGGACATAGGACAGTTTATGGTGAGACAGGATGATGTTAGTTCCCCTGTACCTAGGGCCTCCAGATGGGACCGGAGGCCCTGTGTTGAGCTCACAGTTTTTTGGTCCCAAAAGAACGTACAAAGGGTTATGGCATTAGTAGACACAGGTGCAGAAACATCAATTATTTATGGAGATCCAACTAAATTCAACGGAGATAGAGTGATGATCGGTGGCTTTGAGGGACAGACCATTCCCGTCACTCAAACAGGGTTGAAATTGGGGGTTGGGCATCTCCCACCCTGGGAGTATGAAGTGTCTATTGCCCCAGTCCCAGAGTACATCTTGGGCATAGACATTTTATGGGGTCTGGCTCTCCAGATGACTGTAGGAGAGTTCAGTCTTCGACAGAGATGCATTAGTGCCCAGGCTGTGCAGGCAATACTGAGAGTCCATATGAAGCATGAGCCCATTCGCCTGCAGGAACCGCATCGGATTACTGATGTGAGACAGTATAGACTCCCGGGGGGGCTAGATGAGATATCAAAAATGGTGCGGGAATTAGAAAAAGTTGGGCTCATAAGACCTGTATGTAGCCCATATAATTCCCCCATATGGCCAGTGCAAAAGCCAGATGGAACATGGAGAATAACAGTAGATTATAGAGAATTAAATAAGGTCACGCCGCCTGTTCATGCAGCCGTACCCAATATTGCCTTCCGAATGGATACATAGAGTAGGGAGATAAAAACCTACCATTGTGTCCTAGATTTGGCAAATGCTTTCTTCAGTATTTCAGTTGCTGAAGAATCACAAGACCAGTTTGCATTCACACGGGGAGGTTTCGCAAGTTAGCAACACAACACAGGGTTTGCTTGCAAGGAAGATTCTCTACTTTTTTTCCTAAGCAAGCTTTTTATATTCTAACACGTGTATTCAGTCCGTTTCCACTAACAATCCATTGGCTAGAAAGCAAGCAAGTTCCATAACAAGTCTTCATAAACAGCAGAGAGCTTACCTTACGCTTAGTGGAAAACATCCCGTTACTCAGACCTTCTCACTCTTTCCCAGAGCCTCATTATCAGCAAGTCGGTGTTCAAGGAGGTCTAGCCGACCTCTCCTTCTCCCACATCTCCCCCTTCTTTACTTATGAAAAAGGCGTGGTTTAAACCATCTTGTATCATTTTCTGAACACATTGCAATAAGCAAGGAACGCAAATTAAAACACAGAGAAAAGCAATAAGACAAACCCTGTTTTTAACACATTCTGTATCCACACTCCCAGGCTTCCAAAGAGGCCTCCAAATATATCCAACCTGTCATCAACCTGTAATTTCTTAACTCAATTCTGCAAATCTTGAATGCTTTTATGTATTGATTTCAAATGATCTGACAGATTCATACAAAACCTGCCAACGAAATCCTGACACCCGTGACCTTGAGCTAACAGCAAGAAGTCTATAGCAGCAAGATTCTGTAGCGTAGCATGTCGTACTGAGTCTATATCTGGTAGCAGTCTGCTTAGAGCCAAAGAAGTAGCATTTGTTTGCTTGGCCAGCCAGCATCCAAGTTTATTAAGTGTGCTCAATGCTTTAGCTGATGCAACACCTGGGACTAAGAAGGATGCTGCTATTATTCCCCCAGGGTTCTAAAATTCTATGTTAACCTTACACTCTGATTGAAAAGCATGTACAGTTCACTTAAGGCGCTTTCAGTGGTGAGTAACCATGGAGATATTAGGTGTTAGTAAAGTTAGTCTTCCCAAACTGCATGGACCTCCTTTGATGTGAGAGGGGACAGCAGGCCATGCCCTGTCCCCGCAAATGAGAAAAACTCCTGCTGGCAAGCTAAGCAGACGGTTACTAGATCTTGAGAAGTTAGGTGAAGTATAATTACACCAAGCAGAGTGATTTCTATAAGCAGCTAAACTAGAATTAACGATTAATTCTTTCCACTATAGTTAAAATACAAAGAATAATCCGTTTTAGCCGAACCCAACAATTCCAGTTCTTGTGGTTCCAGATTGCTCTGTTGCAGATGTAGTACCCATCCATTTCATCTGTCGACTACCGCGCTCATGTTGAATGCTATCCCAAGAATGGAGCTCGGGATGGGCCTTTTGTCTAGGGGTTGTCTCACCAAACATGTCGAGAATGGGTTCCCTGGTGACGCAGTTGACAAACAGAGTGTGTCTTGTCCTGTCTTGTTGGTGAGGGTGACCCATATATTCTGTTTTGGTTGAGCTGGAATCCAAACTGCTGATGAGAATGTAATGATCATGTTACAGCAGCTGACAAAAGGAATGGCCGTACCCATCTCGGGCCTGTTCCTGTTGAAAAACAAGCATAACCTCGACCCCAAGTTATCAACGAGTAGGGTCTTTCCCACTGGTTAGAGCTCAGATTTTTTATCATAACCTGTGCTCTTTCTTTAACAGGAGTTAAAGCATTATGACCAAAGTGTCTGTAAATTGGGGGGGCCCTCTGTTGTCCAGCAACTAAGAAAATTGAGAACATAGCACGCTCTAGCTACTCTTTCCTGAGGGGTCATACCCGCACTCCCCCTTTTTTGTTTCTGAAGCATGGCCTTTAAGGTACCATGGGCTCATTCGATAATAGCTTGACCTGTGGGAGAGTGGAGTATGCCTGTCAGGTGTTGAATACCCCACTGCTGAAAGAAGGAGCGGGTAGCATGGGCTACATATCCTGGCCCGCTGTCTGTTTTAATCATTTGAGGACCCCAATAGCTGCAAAGGCCAGTAAGAAGTGTTTACAGATGTCTTTTGTCTTTTCTCCTGTATGCACAGATGCAAAAACACAGGTAGAGAAAGTATCAATAGAAATGTGAACATAACAGAGCTTCCCAAATTCTGGTATGTGTGTAACATCTGTTTGCCAAATTTCTAAGGAGCTCAATCCTCGAGGATTAACGCCTGTAGAGGGTGTTGGTACAACAGTTTGACAGTCTGGACAGGACTGTATGATGCGTTGGGCCTGATCCGTGGTCAGTTGGAAGGCACACTGTAATGTCTTTGCATTTTGATGGTAAAAATCATGAGACAACAGTAAGAGCGCCTACAAGAGGAGTTAATGATAATTTTGAAACTGGCAACAAATAAAGAGAGTGAAGATCTTCTGTAGAAATCCCCACTAGGGGTCACACCCAGTTTATGGTATCTAATAACTTTTGCAGATCGTTTAAGGTGCTAACTTTGGTACCCAAAGTTATAGTCTGTGGCTGGATTTGGGTCTGTGAAATCCTCAAGCCCAGATATAGCCAAGGTGGTGTCTTTAGGACTTTGTCCTGCACAACGTGCAATCCTGCCTGAGTTGCTGCTGTTATGATCACTGACGCAACTTCAGTCGCCATCTTGGCGCAGCGACTAGGATATCGTCCATGTAGTGTTATATGCAGACATCGGGAAACCTTTGGTGCACAGGGGATAAAACACCGGCAACAAATTGTTGCCAAATGGTCGGGCTGTTCTTCCTGCCCTGAGGTAACACAGCCCAATGGTATTGATGACGGGGTTCCCCAGTGTTAATGGAGGGAACTGAAAATGCAAAAGGTGGTGCATCATCAGAGCACGATGGGATGTTGAAAAACAGTCTTTTAAGTCTATTACTATAAGCGGCCATGACTGCAGGAGCATAGATGGGGAAGGCAGCCCTGGTTGCAATGGGCCCATATCTTCAATAACAGCATTAATCTTTCTGAGATCATGAAACAGTCTCCATTTCCCTGATCGTTTTTTGATCACAAACACAGGGGAATTCCACGGGCTTGTAGTTGGTGCTGTATGTCTGGCCACGAGCTGTTCTTCAACAAGGACATTTAGCTGCAGCAGTTTTTCTTGAGATAGGGGCCACTGGTCTACCGACACAGGTGTATCTGTTTTCCATACCAAACATGGGATCTGCTGCAAGGCAGCAGCCCCTAAGAGAAATCCGTACTGAGGGAAGTCCCCACTGTCCCATACAATCCCTTCCCCACAGAGTGACAGGGCTATGCAAGACAAAAGGTCGAACAGAGGCAGCTCTGCCCTCTGGTCCAATGATGTTGTGGTTTGGTGATTTTTCTTTTGTGGTCAGTATTCCACATCAGAACATCATGTGAACCAGTGGGAGTTAAAGAGTTAATGTTCGGGTTCCATTTACTGCCCCTTATGGGCATTTGGAGTATCCTGATGGGAGGGGAATCCGGGAGGACTTGGAGTGAAGAGGAAGTGGGGATGGAGCTCTGGACCAGACGGGGCGCCTGGTTTCCCCCGCTGCCCCGGATCAGCCTTCTCAGCTCGCCGCGGAGAACAGCACGTGGTTCCCTCACGCTATTGTGGTTTGATCTCGTGTTTTGGATACTCTTCTCTCTCTCATTTTGTTTGATTTAGTTAAATTTAGTAAATTACCGTTCCTTCTCAGATCTAGTGCTGGTCCTTTTTTGTTAAAACCATCCACTAGCTCCCTGCCCTTCCCCCTCTCCCAGAGCGCGTGGCCCGGGGCCGGCCGGATCGCGTGGCAAACCGTTAGTACCCCTTCTTTTTTTTTCCTCACTCTTTTGTCTCTTTTTTTTTTCCCCGGGGCCTGTGCCCCCCTGTCACGGACTTGTATCCAGGGATAACCCGTGACAATTATTGGTGGAGAATGCAGGCAGCTATGAATCTTTATTTCATCTTAAGATTATTGTACAGAGGACTAAGGACCCTTATGCTCCTTAGAACATGTTGGTTCCTTTTTGAGCTCCTCATGTTCTGTGTCAGAGTTGTAACTACCTATAGCCAATTAAGAGCACTAATGGGGATACCTGCCTGGTTCCTAGACATCCCGGCTAATTTAACACATCATATGGTGATTGGACTGGTTTCCAGGTGCTCTTCACAGCTTCTTATGCATGTTCAGGATGCCGTCTTAGGTATGGTGCTATCAGTCTCCCTGAATGTACTCTCTGGGATAGGATTTTACAATATATGGAGGAAGCTGCACCCAAAACAAGAGAATGTGTTCTTTCCCATCACTCTGAGCAGAAGCAGTAAATCAAACACTGCTGGCACAACACGCACAAGTGCACACAAGGCGTGGTGAAGCTGTGTACAGAAACATCCCAACTTCTAATTCTGGTTCCCATGTTGTCCAATACTGACAGCAAAAAGATTTACCAGACCCGTACACAGATACCTGCATTTGGTCCTAGGCACCTAATTAGTACTGACAATTTCAATGGAAAATTAAGGATTATTCTGGTCCGTTAAAGCCTTTTACTGTAACTTCTCCATTTTGAAGGTATGATGGTAGGAAAAAAAGGGGTCCCAATACCTTCTGTAGAAGTACTTTTCAGTGCACCGTTCAGGTCAACACAGTTGTATGATGGAAAAGCCTCCTCTGCATGACTCTAAGAGTTACTTGACAAGGGTCTCATGTCTACAACTAGATACAAGAATCACAGGACAAAAGACATTCTTTTCACACTGCTTTGTATGAGCATGACTCAAAACTCACCAGATATGTGGATACAGTCAGGTAACATCCTGACAACTGTAAGACCAGAATTTTTAAATGGATGAAACCTATCTTTAGCAAAGGATACCAGCAGATTTGCTTCTGAGTTTCCATAACACGTATTTCTTTCAGTTAGCATCAGAACTAGAAGTACTACAGCTAATGGCAAGGAGATATAATAAAAAGGTTTTTACAAAGCTGTCATACTAACGCATTTCAAAGGTGCCACTCCTTAGGCACAGACGCTGGCACAATCTCAACTGACCTGACTTTTCTGCTTATAGAGAAGAGTGATGGGAAGACCTAGACAAAAGACCTGCATTCTTTGAACTGATTGTTACGCTTCAACACTTGGACCAAAAATTACCACCATCCCATGCTTCCATATCAGCCATCTGCCAAATGGCAGAAAGACTAGATAAAATGGAGAAGAGCCAGGACAGTATGCGGGAGGAATTGTCCCTAGTGACTCATCGTGATGAACCTGTGGCAGTATCAGAAACACCCGATGAAGACCAGGACAGTCAAAGGAATGTGCTGAAGGAGCTTGTCAAAATGATTCAAGTTTCAGCTATCAAAGGTAAACGCCCTCCCCCTCGAGCAAAGGACCGCAGTAAATTTATGTCTCGTGCTGCCCTGTGGAGCTACTTACGTGAGCATGGAGAGGATATGAGGAAGTGGCACGACGAACCCACTCCTGCACTACGAGCACGGGTGAGAGAATTACAAAGCAGTTCAACCACCACAGAAGTTGTTCCCGTTACTGCAGGTAACAAGTAGAGGGGCCCGGCCTTCAGCCGGGGGGGGGAGAGGGATAATAGAGTGTATTGGACTGTGTGGAATCGATGGCCTGGCACATCAGAACCACAGGAATAAAAAGCACTGGTGGACACCGGTGCCCAGTGCACTCTGATGCCTTCCTGTTATAAAGGAACAGAACTGATTTATATTTCTGGAGTGACTGTGGGCTCTCAGGAATTATCTGTGTTGGAGGCAGAAATAAGCCTCACCGGAAAAAACTGGCAGAAGCATCCTATAGTAACTGGACAGGGGGCCCCATGCATACTTGGTATAGATTATCTTAGAAGTGGGCATTTCAAGGATCCCAGGGGATACC
The DNA here is from genome assembly GCA_016647715.1 of Pavo muticus. Taxonomy (NCBI): domain Eukaryota; kingdom Metazoa; phylum Chordata; class Aves; order Galliformes; family Phasianidae; genus Pavo; species Pavo muticus. Next base: position 21,438 of record JACDJE010000942.1, read on the forward strand.
GATGGGCTTTTGGAATAGCTGCTGTAGATACAGACAACATTAAGCAGCTGTCTGTCTTGTCTGGCCTGTCAGAAGACCCGTCTGCTGTAGGGTTATTACAGGTAAAAGAGCAGCAGGTACCAATTGCTACAAAAAGGGTGCACAGACAGCAGTACTGCACCAACAGGGATTCCTTGCTCCCCATTCACAAGCTGATTCGTCAGCTAGAGAGTCAAGGAGTGATCAGCAGAACCCACTCACCATTTGACAGCCCCATATGGCTGGTGCGTAAAGCCAGTGGAGAATGGAGGCTGATGGTAGACTACCGTGGCCTGAATGAGGTCACACCCCCACTGAGCGCTGCTGTGCCAGATATGTTGGAACTCCAGTACGAACTGGAGTCAAAAGCAGCCAAATGGTATGCTACCATTGACATTGCCAATGCATTCTTCTCCATTCCGTTGGCCACAGAATGCAGGCCACAGTTTGCTTTTACTTGGAGGGGTGTTCAGTACACATGGAACCGTTTGCCCCAGGGGTGGAAACACAGCCAGACCATTTGCCATGGGCTGATCCAAACCTCATTGGAACAGGGCGGTGCTCCCGAGCACCTGCAGTACATTGATGACATTGTTGTGTGGGGTGATATAGCAGAAGAAGCCTTTAAGAAAGGACACCAAATAATTCAAATTCTTCTGCGTGCCGGTTTCGCTATTAAGCGAAACAAAGTGAAGGGACCTGTCCAGGAAATTCAGTTCCTAGGAGTAAAATGGCAAGATGGGCGTCGTCACATCCCAGGAGATGTGATCAACAAAATCACCAGTATGTCTCCACCCACTAGCAAGAAAGAGACACAGTCTTTTCTGGGCATAGTGGGCTTCTGGAGGATGCACATCCCAAACTACAGCCTCATAGTAAGCCCCCTCTATCAGGTGACGCGAAAGAAGAACAATTTCGCATGGGGTCCTGAACAGCAGCAGGCTTTTGAACAGATTAAACAGGAGATAGCCCGTGCTGTGGCCCTAGGGCCAGTACGGATGGGAGAGAATGTAAAGAACATCCTGTACACTGCTGCTGGAGAGAAAGGTCCCATTTGGAGTCTGTGGCAAAGAGCCTCAGGAGAGACCCGAGGCCGACCCCTGGGATTCTAGAGTAGAGCATACAGGGGGTCGGAATAGGGCTACACTCCAACTGAAAAGGAGATCTTAGCCGCATATGAGGGGGTTCGGGCTGCTTCCGAAGTAATTGGCACTGAAATGCAGCTCCTTCTGGCACCTCGACTGCCAGTGCTGAACTGGATGTTTAAAGGAAAGTTCCCCTCCACCCATGACGCTACTGATGCCACTTGGAGCAAGTGGATTGCATTGATTACACAAAGAGCGCGGGTGGGGAACCTCAGCTGTCCAGGAATCTTAGAGGTGATCATGGACTGGCCTGAAGGCAAAAAGTTCGGCACATCACCGGCAGAAGAGGTGTCACGCGCTAAAGAGGCCCCCCAATACAACAAACTACCAGAAAATGTAAAGAAATATGCCCTGTTCACGGATGGATCATGTTCTATTGTGGGGAAGCATCGCAGATGGAAAGCTGCTGTGTGGAGCCCCACACGACAAGTTGCAGAGGCCAACGAAGGAGAAGGAGAGTCAAGTCAGTTCGCAGAGGTGAAGGCTGTCCAGCTGGCCTTAGATGTTGCTGAACGAGAGAGGTGGCCAATGCTTTATCTTTACACTGACTCATGGATGGCGGCAAATGCCTTATGGGGGTGGTTACAGCAGTGGGAACAAAACAACTGGCAGCGGAAGGGTAAACCTATTTGGGCTGCTGAACTTTGGAAAGACATTGCTGCCCGAACAAAAAATATGGTTATAAAGGTGTGTCACATATATGCCCGTGTGCCCAAGAGCAGAGCTACTGAAGAATATAAAAATAACCATCAGGTAGATTGAGCTGCCAGAATTGAGGTGGCTCAAATAGATTTGGACTGGCAGAACAAGAGAGAGTTATTTCTAGCTCGGTGGGCCCATGAGACCTCGGGCCATCAAGGAAGAGATGCAACATATAAGTGGGCTAGAGACCGAGGGGTGGACTTAACTATGGACGCTATTGCACAAGTTATTCATGACTGTGACACATGTGCCGTAATTAAACAAGCCAAGAGGATGAAACCTCTATGGGGGGAAGGGAGATGGCAAAAGTATAAATATGGGGAGGAATGGCAGGTTGATTATATCACCTTGCCACGATCTCGCAATGGTAAGCATTATGTGCTCACCATGGTGGAGGCAACCACTGGGTGGCTTGAGACATATGCAGTACCCCATGCTACTGCCCGAAACACCATATTGGGCCTGGAGAGACAAATCCTGTGGCGACATGGCACCCCAGAAAGAATTGAGTCAGATAGTGGGACTCATTTCAAAAATTCACTTGTGGATACTTGGGCCAGAGAACATGGCATAGAGTGGATTTATCATATCCCCTACCATGCACCGGCCTCTGGTAAGATCGAACGCTACAATGGGTTGTTAAAAACCATGTTGAAAGCAATGGGTGGCGGAACATTTAAGCACTGGGAGAAGCATTTGGCAGAAGCCACCTGGCTGGTTAACACCAGAGGATCGGTCACTCAAGATGGTCCTACCCAATCCAGCTCCCTACATACTGTAGAGGGAGATAAAGTCCCTGTAGTACATGCAAAAAGCATGTTGAGAAAAGTGGTTTGGGTCCTTCCAGCTTCTGGAAAGGGCAAACCCCTCCATGGAACTATTTTTGCACAGGGACCTGGGTGCACTTGGTGGGTGATGGAGAAAAATGGGGGCCTCCAGTGCATACCACAAAGGAATTTGATGCTGGGGGAGTGCAGTCAGTGATTCCATGTATATATATGTATATAGATATGTGTTTATGTAATGCATGTTAATTATTTTTTGTTCATATATAGATATATGTTAAGCATGATGTGGTGATGTGGAATAAGGGGTGGAATGTTGTGGTTTGGTGATTTTTCTTTTGTGGTCAGTATTCCACATCAGAACATCATGTGAACCAGTGGGAGTTAAAGAGTTAATGTTCTGGTTCCGTTTACTGCCCCTTATGGGCGTTTGGAGTATCCTGATGGGAGGGGAGTCCGGGAGGACTTGGCGCGAAGAGGAAGTGGGGATGGAGCTCTGGACCGGACGGGGCGCCTGGCTTCCCCCGCTGCCCCGGATCAGCCTTCTCAGCTCGCCGCGGAGAACAGCACGTGGTTCCCTCACGCTATTGTGGTTTGATCTTGCGTTTTGGATACTCTTCTCTCTCTCATTTTGTTTGATTTGGTTAAATTTAGTAAATTACCATTCCGTCTCAGATAGGTGCTGGTGCATTCCTTTTGTTAAACCCACCTACTAGCTCCCTGCCCTTCCCCCTCTCCCGGAACGCGTGGCCCGGTGCCAGCCGGATCGCGCGGCAAACCGTTAGTACCCCTTCTTTTTTTTTCCTCACTCTTTTGTCTCTTTTTTTTTTCCCCGGGGCCTGTGCCCCCCTGTCACGGACTTGTATCCAAGGATAACCCGTGACAAATGATTGTTATAAGTGCCGCGCTCTGTTTTGGTACGGTGTGCCCCCCTATACCTGTTAGTGCCGCATGGGGATTCGTAAGCGGCCACTGGGCTAGCCAGAGCGTCACAGGGATGACCGTAACATCTGCACCACTGTCAAGGATACCTGTCACTTTGAGCTCTTGTTTCCCTTGTCGCAGCACGCAAGTCAGATTTGGTCTACCCTGCGAGACCTTCTGAGACCAGCAAACCTAGGGTTCACCAGTCAACCCGAAACTGCTGTCACCCTGTGAGATGTTGATTCGTTGGGGCAGATTAGGCTGAAAGTAAATCAGTTGTGCTATGCGACTTCCTGCAGAGACAGTGCAAGGTGGGGTCGGTGTCCACAGCATTATCTTAATTTCCCCAGTGTAATCCGCATCAATAACACCAGGCAAAACAAAAAGTCTCATTTGAGAAACAGAAGACCGTCCGATTAAGAGCGCTGCCATGCCGTTCCCCAGAGGTCCGTAAACATCTGTGTGCGCTAAGGCAATGGCAGTATTATTTAAGATTGTGTCTGAGGATGTGGCCAAATCCACTCCGGCTCTGCCATGGGTCCTGGCATACAAGCTGAGGTAGCCATCTGAGGGGAATTTGCTGTTATCCTGCACCCCCCCATCATGCTCCTCTGGGAGCTTCCCGCTGGAGGGAGCGGTCGGTCATTGATATCATATTTCAACCAACAATCGTGTGCTCTGTGGCTGCCTTTTCTGCATCTCAGGCATAACTGTTGCGATTTACTGCCCTTCCACAGACACTTCACGCAAAGGTGCCCAAATTGGTTACAGCCATATCATCTGCACTGCTGGTTAAGGGATACGGCGGCAAATGCCTGGACTGCTAGTGTAATTTGGTGTTGATGCATCCCAGTATTCACACATGCGTTAATCATCTCCTCAGTAGTGGGATTCTTTAAAGCACATAACACCTTCTGGCAATCAGCGTTTGCATTTTCAGTCGCTAGCTGTTCAAATATGAGAGCTCTTGCCTGTTCGTTATCGACCTGCTTCTCCAGCGAATTCTTAAGCCTATCCAGAAATGTCATATATGGTTCTTGGGGCTGCTGTTTAATGCTCACAAAAACTGTCTTTGCTCCCCTGCCTCCAGCATGGCCCGGAAGGCACGCATTCCCAGATGCTTAACTTGCTGTCACCCCTCTGCAGGAATTCTTGACTGTTGAGCTGGGGTGGAGAAATCCCCCTCCCCCATCAAAGCATTCACATCCACAGCCCTAAACAGGTTTCTCTGTGGCAGCGCTTGATTTTCAGTCGCCTGGGTCTGTGCCAATCGCATCAATTTTGATTCCCATACAGTATATTGCATATCAGTCATGATAAGATGACACATCATTTTAAAATCATGGGGTGTAAGAACGGAGCTATCACATATGGATTGAATCAAATTAACAGTATACGGGGTGCCGATGCCTTGTTCTGTGACTGTGCGCCGTAAATCTTGCAGGATGCTATATGACAAAAACTCCCACCACGGTTCTTGGTCTGGGGCCACAATAACAGGGAAAGCCCTTAAAATATCCATCTCCAGCTTTCCTAGCCTTTCTCTGAACGAGCGCCCAAGTATCGTGTGGATCAGGGGGAAACAGATCTGGCTCTTCTTCAGGGTCTATTGGGCCGGTATCAAAGGGATCGTCAGGGCCCTGAGGAGGGGAGGCAGCAAGCTGCCCCTGCAGTGGTGGTAACGAGGGGGTTGATGGCACAACAGGTGAGTCTGAGGAGGAGCCCGCAGCTCCTTCATCCTCGGGTGGACTGGGTGTGACTGACAATGGGCCCGCATGACTTTTTAAAGCTTCAAAAATTTTTCTCCAGGTTTCATGCAAGCCGGATGCCACCTTATCACCTTTAGTGGATGTGTCCCACAATTTCACCCTGATCCCTTCCCAAGTCTCTGGGTCGTAAACTGTCTGACTGGTGATGGAGGGATCCTTCCTGGTGGCCCATGGAAGCATTTGCTGTAGATCAGGGGAGGATACTGACGCCCCCCGTCATTTAAGGATAGATTGAAAAGTAACTAGGACATTTTTCTGTTTCGAGGTCATTTTGTTCCCCATAGCACGCACCCTTACCTTCATCCAGCGAGATGCAATTGGAGCAGTTAGGGACGATGAATCCTTGGGCTGCCGCATTTGTCTCAATGCTCCCCTGTACCGGCTCTCTGCGTTTGTCTCAATGCTCGCCATGTTTGTCTCAACGCACTCAGCGTGCTCCACATTTGTCTCAACGCCTGCTGTGTTTGTCTCAACACACTCCGGACCAGTTGGTCTTCAAGTCAGATCAAGTTCCTGATCAGGTCCCTGTTCAGGCCCCTGTTCGGGCGCAAATTGTGGCAAGTTAGCAACACAACACAGGGTTCTGGTGCAAGGAAGATTCTCTACTTTATTTTCCTAAGCAAGCTTTTTATAATCTAACATGCGTATTCAGTCCATTTCCACTAACAATCAATTGGCTAGAAAGCAAGCAAGTTCCATAACAAGTCTTCATAAACAGCAGAGAGCTTATCTTATGCTTACCAGCAAAACATCCAGTTACTCAGACCTTCTCACTCTTTCCTAGAGACTTATTATCAGCAAGTCGGTGTTCAAGGAGGTCAAACCGACCTCTCCTTCTCCCACAGGGAGGCAGGCAGTGGACCTTTCAGGTCCTGCCAGAGGGGTATGTGCATTCACCAACATATTGCCAAAACCTAGTGGTGCGTGACCTGGCTATTTGGCAAAAATCTAATAATGTTAGCTTATATCATTAAATTGATGATCTCCTGTTGACATCTGACTCACTGGAAGCAGTAGGACAGGCGGCAGATTCATTGACTACCTATCTGGAAGAAAGAGGATGGGCTATAAATCCTCAAAAGGTGAAGGGTCCGTGCCTGTCCATGAAATTCCTCTGGGTAGTTTGGTCAGGAAAGACCAAAGTACTACCCAGTGCTATAATAAATAAGGTTCAGGCATTCCCAGTCCCTACAACACCAAAGCAGTTGCAGGAGTTTTTAGGTATATTGGGATATTGGCGTTCCTTTATGCCTCATTTAGCGCAGCTGCTGAGACCATTATACAGACTCACGAAAAAGGGGCAACTATGGGTCTGGGGGAGAACGGACCACGAGGCTTTCCAACAGACAAAACTGGCAGTTAAACAAGCCCAGGCGTTGGGTATATTCGATCCTACCCTCCCCGCTGAATTGGACGTTCATGTCACTCAGGATGGCTTTGGCTGGGGCCTGTGACAATGCCGGAGTTCTGTTCGGACCCCCATTGGATTCTGGTCTCAGGTCTGGCATGGAGCAGAAGAAAGGTATAGTATAATTGAAAAATAGTTATTGGATGCCTACTCCTCATTACAGGTGGTAGAGCCAATGACGAAGCTGACACACTGGCCCCGAGTTCGATGGATTGAGAATTCACCATCTGAGAACATTGCCTGCTGGTTACACCAGAAGCTGCGGCATGCTGGACAAAAGACAATGTGGGCAGCTGCTAAAACATGGGGGCTGCCCATACAACTATCTGACATCACCCAGGCATGCCGAGACTGTGACGCTTGCTCCAAGATGAGACTGAGATCGTTGCCTGAAACAACAGCCCATCTTGCCAGAGGACACAATCCTCTCCACCGATGGCAGGTTGATTACATTGGGCCCCTCCCTCAGTCTGAGGGGGCGAGATATGCCCTGACCTTCATCGATACCGCAAGTGGGCTAATGCAGGCCTATCCAGTGCCAAGAGCGAACCAGGCATATACCATCAAGGCACTTACCAAGCTGATGGCTGCCTACGGGACACATCAAGTCATCGACAGCCACGAAAGGACTCATTTTACTGGTGCGATTATACAACGCTGGGCAGATGAAAACAACATCGAATGGTGATTCCACCTGCCATATAATCTGACGGGGGCAGGCCTCATTGAACGCTATAACGGTATTCTTAAGGCTGCCCTGAAGACAGATGCCCAGTCCCTGCAGGGGTGGACAAAGAGACTCTATGAAACCTTGCGGGACCTGAACGAAAGGCCTAGAGACGGCAGACCCAGTGCCCTGAAAATGCTACAAACAACATGGGCCTCCCCGCTTAGGATCCAAATTATGGTTACTGATAATTGGGTAAGACCCCAGATTGGCAATGAAAATAACCTTCTGCTCCCTGCCCCTGAGAATCTAGAACCAGGTACCCATAGAATAAAATGGCCTTGGAAGGTGCAGGTAGGACTGAAGTGGTGTGGCCTACTTGCAACTTGGGGGAGATTATTGGAGGTGGGAGGCTCAGTAGTCCCTCTGGTAATCGGTACATGGCCTTCTGACATTGTGGTCGACACTCCGGTCTTCATTGCTAAAGGGACCCCCATCATGTCTGTATGGCAGATCAGGACATCCCCTTTGTTGCCTGATATAGTTGTGCAGCCGCAGATATCTGGCCAAAGTGTGTGGTATAGGCGGCCAGGGCATGCCCCAATGCAAGCCGAAGTATTGACCCAGGATAGGAATACACCCTGTATCTTGCCCTGGAGGGCAGACCTTCCCCTCCTGGTACCCCTGAAACATCTGTACTACTCTCTGTGAGTCTTTGAGTCTCTAGGATCACTGGAATCACTTCTCCTGCAGAAGCTGGCAGTCCGTGGCTTGGACAGGTACACTCTTGGCTGGGTAAGGAACTGGCTGGAGGGCCGGGCCCAGAGAGTGGTGGTCAATGGAGCTAAATCCAGCTGGCGACCGGTCACGAGTGGTGTTCCCCAGGGGTCGGTGCTGGGGCCTGTCCTCTTCAATATCTTTATTGATGACCTGGATGAGGGCATTGAGTGCACCCTCAGTAAGTTTGCAGATGACACCAAGTTGGCTGGAAGTGTCGATCTGCCTGGGGGTAGCGAGGCCCTACAGAGGGATCTGGACAGGCTGGATAGCTGGGCTGAAGCCAATGGGATGAGGTTTAATAAGACCAAATGTCGGGTCCTACACTTTGGCCACAGCAACCCCAAGCAACGCTACAGGCTTGGGGCGGAGTGGCTAGAAGACTGTGTAGAGGAAATGGACCTGGGGGTGTTGGTTGACGCTCGGCTGAACATGAGCCAGCAGTGTGCCTGGGTGGCCAAGAAGGCCAATGGCATCCTGGCTTGTATCAGAAGTAGTGTGACCAGCAGGAGCAGGGAAGTAATTGTCCCCCTGTACTCAGCTCTGGTGAGGCCGCACCTTGAGTACTGTGTCCAGTTCTGGGCCCCTCACTGCAAGAAAGACATTGAGGCCCTGGAACGTGTTCAAAGAAGGGCAACAAAGCTGGTGAGGGGTCTGGAGCACAGGCCTTATGAGGAGCGGCTGAGGGAGCTGGGATTGTTCAGTCTGGAGAAGAGGAGGCTCAGGGGAGACCTTATTGCTCTCTATAACTACCTGAAGGGAGGTTGTAGTGAGCTGGGGGTCGGCCTCTTCTCTCGTGTAACTGGTGATAGGACTAGAGGGAATGGTTTCAAGCTGTGCCAGGGAAGATTCAGGCTGGATATTAGGAAATACTACTTCTCTGAAAGAGTGGTCAGGCACTGGAATGGGCTGCCCAGGGAGGTGGTGGAGTCACTGACCCTGGAGGTGTTCAAGGAACGTTTGGATGTTGTGTTGAGGGATATGGTTTAGCGAGAACCATTGGTGATAGGTGGATGGTTGGACTGGATGATCTTACAGGTCTTTTCCAACCTTAGTGATTCTGTGATTCTGTGATTCTGTGAAGGAGCGAAATGCCATTGAAGCGTTCCAGTGTTGCTGTGAGATCAAACACGACACCTGGTGATGGCCTATGTGGGACTGATGGAACATAGGATGCACCTGCACCAAACAACTACATGCCTCCAGTAACACCACCAAGCACTGGCCCATGAGAGAACATGAACTTCAACCACAAACAGATCATCAATCGTCTTAAATTTTGTCAACCTGCATCGTGACAGGCAATTGTATAAGCATCACAGTGTGTTGGATCCCTGTGTTAGGGCAGGCTCACCCTCCAGCTGACTCGATCATTGGTTCACGCCGTGAAGGGGTGGAGTGTATGGGAACTGTTGAGTCACAGCCTGAACCACTGATTGATCACCTGGGGAAAGGACCAGCTCAGCCCTGGGAGCACAGGTGAAGGCAATTCACCTGTGTGACTGGAAGGGGTGGAGCCTGGCTCCACATCTCTTAGACCCCATTTAAGGGCTGGCTGCAAGTGGGGGCGGATCTCTGGTTGGAGTTGTGTTCCTTGTGTGTTTTTTTTTTTTTTTTTTGGTGGGTCTAGGTCTTTGGAGGTGGGTGAGTATTCTTTCCTTGTTTGTCCCTTTTGCTGTTTTGCTCTTGTATCTCTTTTCTGCCGCATTATTCTTTCCAACTGTAACAGCGGGATTTGCAGTAACTGTTGCTGAGAAGGTAATCAATGCTAAGTCATTACCTGTGGGGTCTTTCAGTCAGGTGGATGAAATAATTGTTTTGATAAGAGCCTTAAACATATGGATGGATGCTGAATACGCATTTGGGGTGGTACACACTCATTGTACCATCTGGAAAGAGCAAGGATTGCTCACGCATAAGGCAAACAAATTCAGCATGATGTAAATCTACCAATGAGCATGGTTATTATACATTGTATGGGATATCAGAAAGGTAACGCTGTACAGGAAACTGGAAATAAGATGGTGGATCAGGAAGCACAACAGGCAGTTGAAGGAGAAGGCTTTAATTCCAGACAGCAAACTTAAAATCTCTGAAACTGAGTTTAAACTTGTAAAATATCTGAGGAGGACAAGAATCTAATTAATGATTTAGAAGGGAAGAGAGCTGGCTGATAGATGGGTGCACGCCCAGATGGACACACTGTTGTGCCCTTTAGTATTTTATGGAATTTGGTTCTAGGGGGGCATAATGAAACATTGGGGAACAGACAATACAAAGTAATTGCATGATCCTAGTACCAGGAACAGGGTACAAGTGGGCCTATTGGGAAAGGGAACCTTCCAGGGCGACAATGGCAAACTGATTTCTCGGAACTCCCAAGAAAAGGGGGGTATCGCTGTATGTTGGTACTAACTGATACCTTTTCAGGGTGGCTAGAGGCGTTCCCTTGTAGGACTAATAAGGCATGTGAGGTGACTAAAGCTTTGTTACAGGAGATTATTCCAAGATTTGGGGTTCCGTTAACTGTCTCCTCAGATCGAGGGCCCCACTTTATCGCAAAGGTGATACAACAAATAAGCAGGGTGTTGGCAATTGATTGGCAGCTACGTACCCCCTACAGGCCACGGTCCAGTGGCCAAGTAGAAAAAATGAACCGTCTAATACAGATAATGAAACTGGGACAAGAGGCTGGGGTGCCCTGGCCTCAGACATTACCTTTGGCTCTCCTGAGGATAAGGACCAAACCTTGGGCAAAAGAGTGCTTAAGCCCCTTTGAAATTTTATATGGTAGACCTTATGCAGTGCAAGAAAGACTCTTGAACCAAGTGGGGTAGGAAACTTTAACAGGGTATGTTACCAGCCTGCAACAACAGCTGTGGAAAATTGAAAAATTGGTTTCGGGAACTAGGGCCTGAGGGTTAGATGGACCAGTACACAGCATTTTAACAGGGGATTATATAAATGTTAAATCTTTCTCAGGTTCACCCCTGGAGACAAGATGGGAAGGACTGTTTATGGGATTAATGGTGACTCACACTGCAGTCAAAGTCCAGGGACTACCCACCTGGGTACACCATTCCAGGATCAAGAAGGCCCGAGGAGCTACTTGGTCTGTCAAGGAAAGTGCGCCGTTGAAAGTTAAACTTGTAAAGAAAAGATGAGTCAGTTCTTAATTTGCTTTATTTCAGTGCACACGGGAGATGTTTTAGCCTGGGAAGAGATCTCCTTTTACAATGTAATTAGTAACTTTTCTAAAACCTTAAACCTCTCTAATTGCTGGGTCTGCACACAGCTACCAAAAGGAGGGATGGAAGTACCGTGGTTTGGGGTCCCGTCATTAAATTGGTCTGCTCAATACAAATATGGAAGTGGTCAAAGGGAGTCCATTTGCTTAGGGGCAGGTGAGGAAGCTGCTGCTAACAGCACCATTATTTTGGGACCAAAATTCAACCTCATATTTTGGGCACATATTGGAATGACCCAACTTATAAGTAGATGCATGAATGATTCCACATACCCTCCCTTTTCCTCCTAAGTACCTTGGATCAATCTTACATTTCCAAATTTAACAGTGACTGCCATTAAGGAAGGGCTTCTGGTGGCTGTGTGGGGAAGAGATAGCTCGAAAATCGGTACCAGTAAATTGGAAAGGACATTGTATAGGAGGATTCTTAGCACCTCCTACAAGCATCCATCCAAAAGAACTCCCATCAGGGTTAGTAAGGACTATGTGGGGCCAATATCAAAATAGTCAATATATTGGGGCTTCTTATTCTTGTTCTAAAGATTCCTCGTGACTTTATAAGTTCCTCAGCGCAATCATCCCAATTTGGGGAATTATCTCAAAAGCACTGGAAGACATTGAGAATGCAACAATGAATGCCATAACAGCTGTCCAAAAAGAAGTTAGCTCTCTTAGCAAGGTAGTATTACAGAATTGAATGGTCTTAGACTTACTAACGGCCAAAGAAGGGGGAGTATGCATGATTGTCAATCAATCTTGTTGCGCTTATGTGGATGAGACCCATAGAGTAGAAACCGATCTGCAGACCATATGGGAAGAATCCCAGGTAGTTCATCGGGTAACCCAGTATACATCATTGGCTGATTTCTTGGGAATCTGGGACACGCTGACAGGTTGGTTGCCTGATTAAAAATGGCTAAAAACATCTCTTTGTCAGAAGAATAGTTGTAATAGTAGTGATCCTAGTACTAATGCTTTTAATATGTTGTGTAGTGAAATGCTTTGTATGGTGTGGGAAAAACAATTTAGAGTCCTATGAACAGTGAAAACAGCATCAGCTCTGTCAGTGTATAGAAAAGGGGAAGTATTTCCAGACGAATCTCAATAAGAATGGGATATTCTAGCAAGGGAGGGTAACCTTGCTAGACTGAAGAAGAGGGGGGAATTGAAGTGAGGAAAATAAGTTAGGTTAAAAGGTAGGTGGCTTCATGAGATACTGAATCGGCAGCTACACATCTGGCCTTGCATACCAGGTTCTCGCTGCTGATAACAGATGCTTTTCTACAGACTTAGACAGTTATTTTACAGACAGTGAGTCTCCTGCTTCTCCAAATAACATTGTTAGCTATCCTATCTCTGGAATGCAAGGCAGCAGGCTAGGACAGTAAACCACAAATTAACGAAGCAACAGCGGATTGGTGGACAGGGTTGTAGCTGATAAGACAACCGACCAAAGCCAGCCAAACGTCCTCCAACTTGACCCAGGTCAAAAAATACACAGTGAGAAGATGACAGCCTTCATCAGAAAGACCACCAAACAACCACCAAGAGATACCACGCATGCGTAAAAAAACTGAGACTTGGGGTGGGGAAAAATGTCAGTCATTCTAGGGACTCATTGTAATAACCCACCCTTTTCTTGGGCATCTAATGCATATGTAAGCAGCTTGTTCTTTAAGTAAGTGCCTTTCTTGACCTCTGGTATGCAGGCTAGGAGGGAATACCTGCCCTGCATCCAGCGTGTGTGTGCAGCGCTGAGTAAACATACCTGCTTTATGACTACTCTGTGGTTATAGAGTTTGATTCTGCACAACAGCTGTACTAAGTCCATTAATTCGGTTGCTGTGTATGGGCATCCTGTCACATGCAAATGAGTTTGAGAAGGGGGCCATTGATCAGGGGGCACCCCTGCTGGTCTATCTTGTACTTTCTTTGTGGTTTTTTTTTTTTTTTTTTTGTTATCATAGGTTGGATCTCAAAAGGGTCCGTCTCAGGTGGAGCTTTGAGATCCGACCTTGAAACTTTGTCTTTTGAATCATCCAGGTCCATTGAGTTAGGAGCCTGGGTATTTTGTAATGCAACGTTCCGGACTTGTTTTATAGGGAAAGTCAAGCTTGATTTCTTTCCGGTTAATGTCCCAAGCTGTTGTTCTAACTTATCAATACGATCAGGTAGCAATTGATTTTTGTTCTTCAAGGTATCATTTCATTATGGTTTTATGATTTTTGGTTATCAGTATTCCACCTCATAACATCATGTAGTACACTGGGAGTTAAAGAGTTAATGCTCCAGTTCTGGGTACCTGTCCCAGAAGAGAAGAAGAACTACATACCCCAGAGGACTTTGCATTCAGAGAGGAGATAAAGCCCCCAGCAAGGTCACGAGACCAGGCTCTCCTCCCTGCTGCTCGTCCCAACCGCACTCCTCGCCTCAGCATTAGTGTAAGGGCTTCAGGTGTTGTTTTTTTTTTTGACACTCTTTCATTATATTTGATTTATTAGCTCCAATTCTATTGTATTATATTCTATTCTAGTGTGTTATCTTGCATTCCGATATCTTATTTAGAAAATTTGTTTATTTCTCCTCAGATCATTGCCGCTGTTTTGTTTTAGGCCCAACTCTCTATCCTTTTCCCTTACCCCTTTCAGGGGCACAGATCCGCAGATCCCTCTGCCCCGCTAGTCATGGAACTGGGCCGAATCAGCCCATAAACCGTTGCCATTCTTGGTGGAGGATGCAGGCAAATGCTGCTTTTTGAACAAATCTCTCTCTGCTCTCAGAAGAGAGCTTTGTTAGGAAAGCTTTATCTCTTTTGCAGGTGCTCACTGAAAACTTGACTTTGAAATTCCCGGCGGACTGCCAATATTCTGGGATATTTTTAAACTTTCTAGTTACTGCTATCTTACTTCTGTAAAGAGGAAAAAAAAAAAGATTTTTTTTCTCTTTTAAACTTGTTTGCAGAGGGAGCTGCTAATTTTACAGAACTTGTGGTTTTTAAACAGGCTCCTAGTCTCTCCCTTGAATCCTTTGTGTATTTTTTGAATGCTCATCTGATCATGTTCTTAATCTCCCTGAATGTACTGTTAATCATTTCACTCAGTATGTGTATTTATCGTATTTTGAGGAAGCCTTCCCCAAAGCCAGGGAATACTGAGTGGCAGGGAGTGTGGAGGGATTTGGGAGAGACTTGAGAGAGATGGACATCGTCGGTGTCATGGAACTTTACTCCTGAACACCTGCAGGATCCTGAGAGCCTAAACAGATATTTGATTTGATATTTGAGATGGGATGTTGCGGCTCAGGCAGATCTGAGGAGGCGGAAATTATTTGGGGCCTGGCTAATGCTTATGTCATGGTTTTATGATTTTTGGTTCTATCAGTATTCCACATTGTAGCACAAATGAAGGCAAAAGCCTTTATTTGAGAAATAGGTGTTATAGGGAAAGATAGGAAAGAGGAATTAACTCACCCCTCCCGGCAACAGTCCGGAGAAAAGGACGAGCTGAGGAATGTGACCCTCCCCCGTTCGTACCGTCCTGCCGCAGGAGGAGAAGGGCGGGGGAAAAGGGGGACCCGCGCAGACTCGGATTGCACGGGAAGTATCGCGGAGTCAGAAGAGGGGCTCTAACCCCCCTCCCTGCCCGCACCAGGCACTCACAATCTCACACAGCTCACCCATTGGTTCAGGCTGTGACCTTGGAATTCCACTACACTCCACCCCTTCACAGCATGAACCAATGACTGAGCAAATGTACATCGCGACGCATGTACAATACCCGCCGCAATGTAGAATGTTAAGACAATAAAGGCAATTATTGGCAGTCTTTTCCACAGTTCTGTTGGGCCAGTACTTGATGTTCTTTCTCGAGGCATATCTTCTTGAATGACCGGTAGCAGTTCTGATTCATGCTCGCCAGTTCCCAAAAGTTCAGTAGTGCACCACAGGGTGTCATGATGTTTCCTCATGGACGCTGGAGTGATGCTGCTCCTGCTGGCTGTCCTGTGAACTTATAACCTCAAGGGGAGTAAAACAGATGTTTAATAGGTACAAGGAGGGGTAGGTCTGCCCTCCACGGTAAGATACAGGACGTATTTAGGTCCTGAGTCAACACCTCAGCCTGTATCGAGGCACGTCCTGGTCTTCGATACCACACCCTTTGGCCTGATATCTGTGGCTGAATCACTATATCAGGTACCAAAGGGGGGGGGTTTCTAATTTGCCACATGGACATAATTAATATCCCCTTTGCAATGAAAACAGGGGTGTCAACTACTACCTCTGCTGGCCATGCACCGATTACTGAAGGGTTTACTGATCCCCCAACCTCTAACAATCTCCCCCAAGGTGCAAGGAGACCACACTGACGAGGAGAAAGGTTCCAGAGTCATGACAGGTATCAATATGATTAAATCATCATGCTCACCTTTTTTCAGAAAATCCACACTTATATAGAGAAAGCAGTGGGCTAAAAATACACACACAGTATACAGCTTATATAGTGGGCTAAAAATTACATCGTTATCTAGCGAATGCAGGGGAGAGTACAATTCTATGAGTGGTGCAGAGAGAAAAA
This sequence comes from Pavo muticus, assembly GCA_016647715.1. Classification (NCBI taxonomy): domain Eukaryota; kingdom Metazoa; phylum Chordata; class Aves; order Galliformes; family Phasianidae; genus Pavo; species Pavo muticus. Next base: position 37,454 of record JACDJE010000942.1, read on the forward strand.
CAATTATACGTATCAGAAGCTTTCTCACTGTCAGTTGCCAGCTCCCTGTTATCCACCCCCCTTCACGAATACTCCAAGGTCGCTGACTGCTGCAGCCTGGATTGCTCAGTCGTAGCAAATTACATCCCTTGTTATCCAAATATTCTACAACAATTCCCTCTTTTTCTTTTTTTTCGCAAACTACTACCATACTATAAAATAATAACACTAATTATATTAATAACATAATCATTATAACTTAATCAAGGCCTCGATTGACAATACTCTAAACGTGAGTAAGGAAACAAGGCAAACAGCATAATGACAAGAAATACTGTAAACCTACTAAAAAGAACAAACAAGTTTGGCCTGCAGCCCAAGTTTCTGCAACCTGGAAATAAATCCCCGAGGGTCCCGTTTTGTGTTAATCTGTACCTAGATAGAAAAGAGTCTCTAACTTTCGTATATTCTCATATATTGATTTTGAATGATCACTAAAATTTGTATAACAAATGCTTTCAGAGTGCTCACAACCATGCCTTTGGGCTAATAGAAAATTAACGGCTGCACAACTTTATGAAGTTGCATGTCAGTTAGAATCAATATCAGTGGGCAAATGTGCTAGGGTATCACTAAGGGCATTATTACTTATCGACCCTTGAGAGACAGATAACTGCGGAAAAGGAGAAAGAAAGAACATGTTGACGGTGGATGCGATAGGCAGTGCCAGCAGGGCGTCCCCTGCTTCAAAGTGCACTTTTCCTCTCTCACCCATCACAGATTCTCTCCAACCTTTATTGCTCTCAGGGTCTGAAGGGTATTTTCCATTTGTACACCGCATCCGCATGGCCAGTGCGTGATACAGAGTCCAAGTGGAACACCTACTGGCAAAACAGAATAAACTATCAAGGTTAGCTCTCTTAGTGTGTGCCTTTGTTTCAAGTGATGCTTAGTCATATTTTTAAAAAATCCTGATTAGTGGAATGAAAGAGAGTTAATCCTTCTGTACTACAGGGTCATTCCTTTGCCTGGGATTCCTTTCCAGGTTTTGTCTTCACAAATCAAGAAAAGACTAATTGATAAGCTGACAGCATCATAACTGAGCATTACTAATCCATTAAAAAGAACTATTCCCATAGATTCCAGCATTGGTAACATCAAATCCTGTTTAATTCGCATTCGATCTACTATTAAAATAAAAGAAACACACAATAACCTAGATAATGCCTAATAATAATGCTAATTCTTGAGACTGCATTGATAACATAGGAAAATCACGCACTATATCACACCGTTACTAATGTTATTTGCAATACAACAAGTTACAAAGCAATACCAATAAGTAAGAAGCACACAATCGCAGTCATTATAAGGGCTGGATGCTATTTTCTGCCTTGAGATGAGGCTGAACATATGTTGCTGGAACCTACATAGGGCCAGTCCCTGTGGCTTCAGACCATGTGAGGTCAAACTGTCTTTTAAGACCTCGAGCATTCTTATGAAACATTTCATGAGACATGCGTGCTCTAGCAAAGTCACTTTCACAAGCCACCTGCACCATACTAACTAATTTATCTGCTCTATAATTTCCTTCACCCAGTCCCACATCAAATTGATGACTTCTGATATGGATAATACAGTAGTCTGCTGTCCTAGCTCTAATAGCATCTTGTAAGTGTAGAAACAATTCTAATAATTGTGGCCGTTTTGTGCACCTTAATATCGCATCCTCTATTTGGGACACTACATTAGTTACATACAAAGAATCTGTTACGATATTGATTGCCACTCTTGACCATTGCTGCAGTGCCCATACTACTGCTGCCAATTCCAGCGTTTGTAAGGAGTCTCCTGGAACTGCATCAATCACGTGATTGTGCCAAACCCCTTGGTCATACCACACACAAACAGCTAATCGCCTTGCAGAACCAGCATCCGTATACACTGTCTGCCCCTGGATAGTTACTGGTGAAAATCGAGAACCCAATTTCCACTTATAAGCTCACAATACCTGCCATAAAGGTCCTTTTGGGAGTTTTAGAGTGAATGATCCCATTATATCCCAACACTGCTTCTTGAAAGGGAACTGAATTCTGTAGATACCAAACAAAATGCTCTGAGGTAATTGGTAAACTAATGTCGCCCAGTTCTTCCCGTGTTTTCCATACATCTCGTACGTCCCTTTCTGATCAATTCTGCTAGCACTTCCATTCGAGTTTGAAGACTCACTCATTTTTGGTTGCATTGGCAAAAACACCCATTCCAAAATATGGAAATCTAATCCAATACATTCATGCTCGGCAGTGGCATTCTCTACCCGTCCTGGCCCCTTTTCCCCTTTTTCTTTTTTTTTTTTTTTCCACTGCCCTAGAATGGCAAACGGGTAGCATTCATGTGCACAAACAAGCAACGATACAGGTCGCCCAGCAGTACACCGAGCAGAAGCCCCACAAGTAATTTTGATCCAAAGCCTCCTTGCCTTTCCTTTGATAATCCCGCATTAGGCTGAGCATTTGGTAGTGCTATTATTTGTGCAATTACACTCCCTTTTGGAATAAACATTAGAGGATTTAACGTATACCCCACTACCATAATTTCACCCTTAAAGTCCACATCAATTACACCTGGAATGACAATAAGACCCTTTAACCCTGCAGATGATCGACCCAAAAGTGACCCTCCCAGCTGTAAATTTGACAATGGACCTTGTACCCCTGTGGGAATCAAAGTAACTGTTTTATCAGTAAAGGTGACACTCATTGCCGCTGTCAAGTCCACTCCGAGACTTCCTGCTGCAGCTGGGACTGCTCGGTTGAGAAATCCATCGGTCTTGTTGCAGCTACTGTTGTCGTCACACAGCTGTTTGCGCTGTGTTTCCTGTCTCTCGAGCATCAGCAGGCTACAGTTGCATGAATATCATTCTGACATTTATCACACCATACCGTGGAAAAAACATTTCTTTCTTTTATGCCCCATTTTACCACATTGATAACACACCCAGTTGACATCAGTTCCCCTATTATTAAATTCCCCTTTTTTTTTTTTTTTTAATCACAATCAGCACGTCTACGCCACTCATGCTCAAAGAGTAACAATTGCGAAGGGGATAACAGTAATTTTGCTACATTCATACAATCATATGGTGCCATCGCATCTGCTGAAAAAATCCAACTAATTATTTGTCGAACCACCTCAGACCCAATACCATGGTCCGAAACTGTCTTCTTTGCTTGCTGTAAAATTTTCCAATCATGTGAA
>JACDJE010001258.1:0-63699 GCA_016647715.1 Pavo muticus
TACCTAACCAATGTACCCTTGCCATGTGTGCCTTGTTTTGGATATCCAGCCAATGTATTTCTATTGGGTGTATCTCTCGTGTGGCATATATAAGCTTTTCTATCTGCGCAATAAAGTTAGTTGCTAGTTCGTTGCAAGTTCGTTGTTGTTGGTTCGTCGTTCGTTGTTGTTCGTTGTTGTTTGTTGTTGTTCGTTGTTCGTTTGTTCGTTCGTTCGTTCACTCTCTCTCTCTCTGTTTGCTGCTAACTTGACTCGAGTCATTCCTGATCGCCGGCTCCCTCCCCGACATGAACTCGTCCCACCAACTTCGATTACACTCTAGACAGGAATGTATCCAATAACCCCGATACGCTTCTCCACAAACTAAGCAATTTATCACATAAAAAGGGTTACACTCATTAGCTGGATGGTAAATACACCTTTCCTCTGGTCCTTTACTATGATCTATAACATATAAATTTCCATCATCATCCCAATCTATAAATTTCATTTAAACGGAAAAGATACGTATGTACGAACAAATAACACAGAGAACGAAAACAACTTTCGCTTCGCGCGTCTCTGGCCGTTTCCCTCGCGGGAGAACGAAACCGCGGATTGGGACTCCGCTCTCGCTCTGTAGCTTGGCTACGTCTCACTCACACCACATTCACACAATGCCGGCTTAGTCAAAATATAAATTCAAAATTTCGTAGTTCTAATTTCCTCAGAGGATATCCCAAATATTCTGATGGTATTGATTCAGATACACGGTACCGAACATTTACAACAGATGGTAATAGCAATTATACAATCTTTAACTCCTGCTATCACAACCAGGAGAACCCAGATAACCATTTGACAGGATATCCACTATATCCTGTCTCCTTACCCCGCGTATGACTTACAAGGTCCGTTTGTGGGTGCTCCCCCAAGGAGCCGCTCGCCAGAGCCTGCCCACCCCAGCCGTCAGCCTACCAAACCTGTGAGCTCACTGACCCAGGGGCAGCACAAAGGCTATCCACCCTGCGTAGGACATCTCCTTACGACTTACAGGTTCCCCTCCTTTCCTAAACGTACCTGGTCCACTGATAGATGGTCCTTGTCTGCCCCTGCAGTGATCAGATGAGGAAGGGGAGTCCTCCCGAGCAGTCTCAGGGCGCGCCAAAGGCGTCCCCCCTCTCAGCCGGTCCTGCAGCCGAGCAGAGATTGTCCCATCTGGGGTGCCAAACTGATTTGCGGAATCAAACTCTATAACCCAAAGTTAGGTTATAAAGCAGGCACGTTTATTCAACGAGACGCGTATCGTTGGGTACGTGGGGGATAGTTCCTCCTAACACGCACACCAACAAGCAAGAGCGGTACAAATTTGTAGAGCAACCTTATGCATATTCAAAACATTTCCTGGAATTTAGTTACATATTCATTAATCTTCTGGAAACTCATCTGCATGCTGCTCCTCCCCTTGACACATGCGTGGTTCATAGCGGGGGTCTTTCTCTGGTGGTCGTGGGGATGAAGTTAGTAGTCTTCCTCTCTTTGAATCTTCACCTTTAGCCTACTTTTGTGTTCAACTTTCAGAAGTAAACTGGTTCTTGCTGACAATGCCTCAGCACTTCCTCGTGATGTTTACATTCTTCCCACAGCACTCTATCCCTTATCTTGTTTTTCCATTCAAGCACCTTGTCCCTTATCCTGTTTTCTCCAAATTCCTGCTTANCCCTTATCTTGTTTTTCCATTCAAGCACCTTGTCCCTTATCCTGTTTTCTCCAAATTCCTGCTTAACTTGCATCCTAATACAATAGCTAATCAATAACCTGCCATTCCTTAATTCACCATTGCCTCAAAGCTTGCTGAGGAACACTGATGGACAAGTCCTGGGCAAGGGTTACAAAGGCCTTTGTCTGAAGGACACAGATGGACAAGTCCAGGCAAGTCCTGGGCAAAGGTTGAGAAATCTTTTGTCTGAGGGGCACAGATGGACAAGGCCAGGGGCAACGAGAGAGAGATAAGCTGCAGATTAATGGCCGGGAAGCAGTCTTTTGTGTGGGCTTATCTCGAAGGAGATAGCCCTCCCAGGAAGTGCTGCACATGACTCTTACCCAAGCGCTCAGGAATGCCACGTTGGCAGAAGAAGAAGGATAAAAAAGGGACAAGCAACCATGGTTTTTAGGTTTCTGACAACAGATTCCTCATGAAGAAGAACGGGAGGTTTCTGACAACGGATTCCTCATAAAGAAGAACAGGAGGTTTGTATGGGAACTGTTGAATCACGGCCTGAACCTCTGATTAACCACCTGAGGCAAGCGCTGAGTAAGCCATGGGAGCACAGGTGAAGGCAATTCACCTGTGTGCCTGGAAGGGTTGGAGCCAGGCTCCACCTCTCCTAGACCCCATTTAAGGGCTGACTGTGACTGAGGAAGGATCTCTTTCTGGAGATCGCTCCTTCTGGAGTTCCTTTGTGAGCCTACAACACCAAAGCAGCTGCAGGAGTTTCTAGGTATACTGGGGTACTGGCGCTCCTTTATACCTCATTTGGCCCAGCTGCTGAGGCCACTGTATAGACTCACGAAAAAGGGGCAGCTATGGGACTGGGGGAGAACAGAACAAGATGCTTTCCAACAGGCAAAACTGGCAGTTAAACAAGCCCAGGCATTGGGTATATTCGATCCTACCCTCCCAGCTGAATTGGACGTTCATGTTACTCCGGATGGCTTTGGCTGGGGCCTGTGGCAACGCCAGAATTCTGTTTGGACCCCCATTGGATTCTGGTCTCAGGTCTGGCATGGAGCAGAAGAAAGATATAGTATGATTGAAAAACAATTATTGGCTGCTTACTCCGCATTACAGGTGGTAGAGCTGATAACTCAAACAGCTGAAATCATAGTTAACACCACTCTGCCAATTCAGGGGTGGGTAAAAGATCTGACCCCCCTTCCTAAGACAGGGGTGGCCCAAGCACAAACGGTGGCACGATGGGTCGCCTATCTCAGCCAGAGGAGTAGTCTGTCTTCATCACCAATAAAAGAAGAACTTCAGAAGATCCTAGGCCCAGTGACGTATCACAGTGATGCACCAGAAGAAACATTGGTTACTCCACCAGAGAGGAGTCCCGTTCAGGAGGGAAAATATCCTATTCCTGAAGATGCCTGGTACACAGATGGGTCCAGCAGGGGCACCCCAAGCAAGTGGAGAGCGATAGCATACCATCCCTCCAATGAGACAATCTGGTTTGACGAGGGGGATGGTCAGAGCAGCCAATGGGCAGAACTGCAAGCTGTGTGGATGGTTATAACCAATAGTTGATAGTTGGGCTGTGTACTGGGGGCTCACTCTTTGGATTGCACAGTGGGCCGCCCAGGAATGGACTATCCATGCCCGACCAATCTGGGGCAAAGATATGTGGTTAGACATATGGAATACAGTAAAACACAGAACTGTACGTGTCTACCATGTCTCTGGTCACCAACCCTTACAATCACCAGGAAATGATGAAGCCAACACATTGGCCCGAGTTCGATGGATTGAGAATTCACCATCTGAGAACATCGCCCGTTGGTTACATCAGAAGCTACGGCATGCTGGTCAAAAGACAATGTGGGCAGCTGCTAAAGCATGGGGGCTGCCCGTACAGCTATCTGACATCGCCCAGGCATGTCGAGACTGCGACGCTTGCTCTAAGACAAGACCGAGATCGTTGCCCGAAACAACAGCCCATCTTGCTAGAGGACACAATCCTCTCCAGCGATGGCAGGTCGATTACATCGGGCCCCTCCCTCGGTCTGAGGGGGCGAGATATGCCCTGACCTGTGTCGATACTGCAAGTGGGCTACTGCAGGCCTATCCAGTACCGAAAGCAAACCAGGCATATACCATCAAGGCACTTACTAAACTGATGTCTGCCTACGGGACACCCCAAGTCATCGAGAGTGACCAAGGGACCCATTTTACTGGTGCAACGATACAGCGCTGGGCAGAAGAAAACAACATCGAATGGCGATTCCACCTGCCATATAATCCAACAGGGGCAGGTCTTATTGAACGTTATAATGGTATTCTCAAGGCTGCCCTGAAGACAGACTCCCAGTCCCTGCAGGGGTGGACAAAGAGACTGTATGAAACCCTGCGGGACCTGAACGAAAGACCTCGAGACGGCAGACCCAGTGCCCTGAAAATGCTACAAACAACATGGGCCTCCCCGCTTAGGATCCAAATTACGGGCACTGATAATCAGGTAAGGCCCCAGATTGGCAATGAAAATAATCTTCTGCTCCCTGCCCCTGAGAATCTAGATCCAGGTACCCATAGAATAAAATGGCCTTGGAAGGTGCAGGTAGGACCTAAATGGTGTGGCCTACTTGCACCTTGGGGGAGATTATTGGAGGTGGGAGGCTCAGTAGTCCCTCCGGTAATAGGTACATGGCCTACAGATATCGTGGTCAACACTCCAATCTTTATTGCCAAAGGGACCCCCATCATGTCCCTGTGGCAGATCAGGACACCCCCGTTGGTACCTGATATAGTTATGCAGCCACATACATCTGGCCAGAAGGTATGGTACAGGTGGCCAGGGCATGCCCCAGTACAAGCTGAAGTGTTGGCCTAGGATAAAAATATGGCCTGTATCTTGCCCTGGAGGGCAGACCTTCCCCTCCTGGTACCCTTGAAACATCTGTATTACTCCCCATGAGTCTTTGAGCCTCCAGGACCACCGGAAGGAACAAAATATCGTCGAAATGTTCCAGTGTTGCTGCCAGACCATGTGTGACACCCGGTGATGATTTACATGGGACTGATGGAGCATAAGATGGACCTGCACCTCACGACTGCATGCCTCCAGTAACATCGAGCACTGGCCCAAGAAAGAACACGAACTTTCATCAATCATCACTCGCCTTAAAATTATGATAACATGCAGTGCGATGGGGAATTGTACAAGCGTCGTGATGTGTTGAATCTCTGTAATAGGAAAGACTCACCCTTAGTTAACTCAATCATCGGTTCATGCCATGAAGGAGTGGAGTGTATGGGAACTGTTGAATCATGGCCTGAACCTCTGATTAACCACCTGAGGCAAGCACTGAGTCAGCCATGGGAGCACAGGTGAAGGCAATTCACCTGTGTGCCCAGAAGGGGTGGAGCCAGGCTCCACCTCTCCTAGACCCCATTTAAGGGCTGACTTCCACTGAGGAAGGGTCTTTTCCTGGAGATTGCTGCTTGTGGAGTTCCTTTGTGAGCCTACATCACGGGTGAGCACCTTTTCTTTATATTTAACTTTTCTTACCAGCCTAAGTTCTTTGTATACCTGTTAACCTTACAACCTGTTAACCTTATAAGGTTTTTGACTTGAGAAGCCTCACAACCTGTCTCTTTTCCTCCTGGACTTGCTCTGCGCTCTACCTGCTTGTTTCCTAAGGCTGGCCATGCTGCTGCTGCTCTCCCTCGACGAAGAAAGGTGTCTGCCTTCAGATTCCTTGCTACGGAATGCTTGCATGCTGACTGATTTTCCTGGGCTTGCTACCGGAGACCTGTTGCTTCCTCCCGGACTTACCCCATGGTTTCTTCCTGGACCTACCCGGTACCTGTACCTTCTTGCTGCCTAAGACCGGCCATGCTGTGCTGCTCTCCTCCCTTGAGCCTCTGCCCTGGACCATCAGAACAGCGTGTGACAGGACCTCTGCTGGATTCTGGTGGTGACTATTCCCACTTTATGCATTTCTTGCTTCTTTCCTATCTTTTCTATTGCCTGTTTTCCCTTCCCCATATCCCTAAGCAATTAGGATTTGTAATAAACCTGGTCGGACCAACATTTGAACTGTTGTTTCTTAATCTCATGCCGGGTATACGTACATTAAAAGAACCTTCTCTTCCTCCTGTAAAGTGGAGTGAGACAGTCCCTACAACACCAAAGCAGCTGCAGCAGTTCTTGGGTATACTGGCGCTCCTTTATACCTCATTTAGTGCAGCTGCTGAGGCCATTATTCAGACTTGTGAAAAAAGGGCAGCTATGGGAGTGGGGGAGAAAAGAACAGGATGCTTTCCAACAGGTGAAACTGGCAGTTAAACAAGCCCAGGCATTGGGTATATTTTATCAGATTTGGTCAGAGCAGCCAATGGGCAGAACTGCGAGCCATCTGGATGGTTATGACCAAGGAACCTGGTGATGGTATCCTGAATATCTGCACAGATAGTTGGACTATGTATGTGGGGGAAGATGTAACTGTGAGCAGTCACCCAAGAGCTTATCAGACGCGAACAACCTGTACAGGAGCACGTTGAGATAAACGTGGCAGGCATTGAGATAAACGTGGAGCACATTGAGAGAAATGTGGCAGGTGTTGAGATAAATGCGGAGAAACCTGTACAGGAGTGCGTTGAGATAAACGCGGCAACCTGAGGATTCATCATCCCCAACTGCTCTGATTGCCTTTCGCTGGACAAAGGTAAGCGAATATGTTACCATGGGGAATAATATGACCTCGGAACAAAAGAATGTCCTAGTTACTTGTCAAATTATTCTTTAAAAATGGGGAAAGACGGTGCCCACTGCCATTTTACAGCAAATGCTTGTATGGGCTACCAAGAGTGACCCCTCAATCACAAATCAGACAATTTACGATCCTGAAGTATGGGACTGGATCGAGGTGAAGCTATGGGATGCTGCTACTAAGGGTGATAAGACTGTGTTCGGGTTGCTCCAGACTTGGAGAAAGATTTTTGAAGCCCTAAAGAGCCACTTAAGATTGCAATCTGATACCCCCAGTCTGCCTGAGGGCAAGGGAGTGGCTGGTCACTCTACAGATCAGTCCGCAATGCCATCGGCTCCCCCGCTACCACCATTGGATGGGGTTTTTACTGTCTCCCCTCCCGAGGATTCCGGCAGCCCTTTTGATCCCAGCCCCATAGACTCTGAAGAAGAGACGGATTTGTCCCCTCCTTATCTGTGTGACGCATGTGCAATTGTTCGGAGGGAGGCTAGGAAAGCTGGAGATACAGATATGTTGAAAGTTTTTCCTGTTATCGTAGTCCCGGATCAAGAGCCACGTTGGGAAGCTTTATTGTACAGTATCCTGTGGGACTTGTGACGCACAGTCACACCCATGCCCCCATGTGAAGTACTGGCAGGCAGTTGTATTGCTCAATTGATTTATTCTCAGGCACAGCCAGTGACGGCTGCGCCCATGGAAAGGGGTGCTGCAGGGTTTGGGTCAACGGTGACCCCCACACAGAAGTTTGACGCTTCAGGAATTTTAACACTATTTACTTAAAAGACTCTTCTTTCACCATCTCTCTGGACCCCCACGGTGCTCCTAGGTTTGCTTTTTCCGTTCTCTCTGTAAAGCGTCAGCACCAGCCCAGTGGTATCATTGGACAGAATTACTTCAGGGCATGAAAAACAGCCCTACAATCTGTACAGATAATGGCCCAGGATATATATCCCAGAAAGTATTACAGTTTTTACTATCATGAGAAACATCTCACAGACATACCATACTTGCCCACAAGACAAGCCATAGTTGTGCATACCCATAGCACCATTAAAGCTATGCTACTTAAGCAAAAAGAGGGAATGGAGAAGGCATTTCCAGCAGGAAGGCTTGCAAAAACTACATGTGTATTGAACTTTTTAAATCAAGGATGTGAATACGGAGGACCACCGATAGCCCTCATTTCATTTCAGTTAATGAGAAAAGAGAGAATATTCATGGAAAAACTATGGTACTAGTAAAGAATCTGGAATCAGGTCAATGAGAAGGCCCATTCCCACTGATAACTTGGAGGAGAGGAAGAATCCTTAGGATAAACTGTACTGGTTATTGTCACTCTCTTTGTGATTTTTAAATGTTTATGGTATATGAAAGTGTAAATGTAAATGGTATATGGAAATATAATTGCTAACAGTCTACAGAAGTGTAAATGTTAATGCTATATGGATGTGTGAACATTAATGCTATATGGAAGTGGAATTGTTAATGGTACATGGAAGTGTAATTGAGGGTATGAATAGTGGAATTGTGAAAAACAAACAACAACAACAAAAAATAGCAAAAAGGTGAAGGAAGAACAGTGAGTTAAAATATTCAAGTTTGTGATCTGCTCTAGCCAAAGCAGGTAAGTGCCGGCAAGAGAACACATCCCCCCGCACTGCTCCTCCCCCTGCCACTTGTAATCAGAATGTAAACAAAGTGTTACTTGCAAATGGGAACAAAAACAGGACATTGGAAGCGAGAATAGCCCTTATCTGCAGAGATCTAGGAAACTTGATATCCCAGTGTTAGCACGGGAAGCCTTAGGAGGGAAGGAGCTGAGAGCAGGGCTCTAGGACCCAGAGATCTCCTCATGAAGAGCTGAAAAAGGGGTGCTGGCAGGGTTCAGGAAGGTTCTGCCCTCATTGAACAGAAAAGCAGTTAGTGCAAAAAGCAGAACTGGATTTGGTAACAGATGCAATAACAGTTAAGGGTGAAGAAAATTAAGCCAGGGAAGAAATTGCAGCAAAGTGTGGAATTTTTAGTAAATGCTGGAGCAACTTATTCAGTGTTAAATACTTCTCTAACTCCAGTAAGTGATGAATTTGTAACCGTAAGGGAAGCCACTGGCCAAAAGTGAGGAGGCTTACTTCTTAAGCCTTTACAATTCAGTATAGGTAAACAGGTAGGGATACACAAATTTTTGTACATGCCAAATTCATCAAAACCTTTACTAGGGCAAGGTTTACTAGAACAACTGGAAACTGAAATAAAGTTTAAAGGAAAACTGGAATTTAAGGTAAAAGAAGATCAGTTAATAGAGGTGCTTAGTTTAGGATTAATCACTACCCCTTGCTGGGACTGGGATCCCAGATGAAGTAAGTGATCAAGTTTATCCCGGGTTATCCCGGGGTGTGGGTAGTAGAAACCCCAGGTAGGGCTAAGAATGCAGCACCAATAGCATTCAGCAGGTTCAGATTAAACAGTACCCCCTCAAATTCGAAGACATGGATGACCTGATAGCTACCAAAACAAAGGAGGTACATGGACAATTAGTTTGCTAAACTTTCTCAGACTTAATGGCTATCGAGTTTCTCCACAGAAAGCCCAGGTGGCATGGCCACCAGTAACCTATTTGCAGTATGAAATCGCTGCTGGATCCCGAACCCTAGGGAACAACAAGGAAGGAAACAATCTGCCAGACTCTGGAACTTCAAACAGCTAAGGAGCTCCGGACTTTCCTAGGGATGATGAGGTGGTGCCGCCTACAACTATGGAATACTGGTAAAACCCCTCTGTGCCCTTTTGAAATCCTGTCCAGATGTCCTCATACAGATTGAGGAGGACAAATAAGAGCAAGGTTTAACTGTGGCAATTAGACATGGACTCCGTTGTTAGTGCAGAACAAAAACTTTTATTGCGTGTGATGAACTTGAACAATATGCACTTGGTCAAGTGCCTTATTAAACATGACTCTGTTGCTACGTGCGGCAGTGCTGGATCTTCCATCCTGCCCTGAAGTAGATGGCGCTGGAGCTGGGCTCGTCCCTCTTGTGCCATCCTGCGGCACCCAGTCTATGTTGCTGTGGGTGTTGCACTGAGGCACTGCCTCTGTCAGCCTCATCTCAAGTCTGTTGTACCTCAGCGGTGTCTCCCTGTAGTGGGTGATGAGGTCGTAGAGGCTGTCAAACACCCGGTTGTCAGTCAGAAAGAACCTGGAGACGCTGGCGTCCTGCCACCAATGGATGCGGCAATGCTGCACCTTTTCATTACACCAGAAGGACAGAACGTAGTCCCCAACAAATGTTCCACTCTCCCTGACAAGGAAGGAGCCATCAGGGGCCCCCATCTCAGTGCAGTACTCTGTCAACAGCCACTCAGCGATGTGCCGCCCAACGCGCCCTTCTCCCAGCTTGCCGTGGAACCATTCCTGCATGAGATGCAGCTCGATGTTGGCACTCACCTCCTTCTGCGCAGGTCGTCTCCCCTGTCTGTTCCCGGCTGGGACAACGTAAAGCGGGTTCCATGCATAAGTGATGGGGTCTTCCACCATTTGGCAATCCGCTGTCTGCTCCTTTGTCACACATGAACCCATGGTTCCTTGCCACTCAGCTCCGCTAAGCCACCTCAGGTTTGGTGGGGCTTGCCAATGGTCTTTACAGCGTCTGTTCCCACCCATGCCAAGTGTACAAGCTAGATGTCTCGTGATTATGTCGAGAGGTTCTGTCTGGCACAAATAGTTACAATCTTTCGGTTTTTTTCCCTCCATGTCTGCCGAACTTGTTTACACCTCCGAAGGTCTTTTTCAGAGTGAGAATGTCTTTATTTTCTCCCGATAGTATACAGATTAAAGGAATTGAAGTAAGGGACCTGGACAAATTAATTGAGGGGCTTGGAAAGTATTGTATTGGAAAGTATTACAGGGATTGTAATGAAAGAAAGAAATTGGGAAGAACAGCAGCAGTTGCACTAAAGCAGGACCTGGAAGAGACCAGGATGAGTTTCGCCCCCAGTGGACTGAATGCAGCGCGCACACTGCAGGGTAAAGATGTTTGTTTTCTGGTAGATATGAGTGCCTCTCACTCCGTGCTGCATCAAGAATTACTATCCATAGATGATTTTTGTAACGGTAGTAGGAGCTACTGGTCAACAAGAAAAAGCTTACCAATTAAATAAAAAAAATGGAGCTAAGGGTAAAGCAAGAAACAATGGAAGTAAGCGACTATAGCTGTACATACTTTCTGTGAGTATTTTGTTTTGTAGAGAGATCTAATTTAGTGGTTTGTTCTATTTTGTGAGCAGGTGTTCCACCTGGGCTCTATATCATGCACTGGCCATGCAGATGTGGAGCAGAAGTGGAAAAAACCCTGCAGACTCTGACAAGAATAAAAGCAAGAGAGAATCCGTGATGGGTGAGAAAGGAAAAGTGCACTTTGAAGCAGGGGACGCCCTGCTGGCACTGCCTATTGCATCCACCGCTGGTGTGTTCCCTCTCTCTCCTTTTGGTGGTTTGCCGTCGCTCAGGGGTCAATAAGTAATAATACACTAGCTTAGAATGTTTCCATTTCCCACTTATGGAACTGTCTAAAATTGATGCCTGAGTGTGTATATATCGACTCAAAAAATCGTGACCTATGTAACTTTTTTCTTATGTTTAGTGTGTTATCAATCGAGGCTTTGAGTTATGATGATTGTTATTAATATAGTTACTGCTATTATTTTATAGTGTGGTAATAGTTCGCTAATAAACAAAAAGGGGAAAGTTGTAAGGGAGGATGGATAGCTAAAAAAGGAAACTTGTGAATGTATATCAGTTTTGTGAGAACCTGTAATAAACGATTTGGATCGTTCGTGTCTGAGTCCAAACAAGGACCCTGCCAGACTGAGAGCGCTGAAAGGAAGCTCACGCTGGAAGAAGCGTTACGCCGAAAGAAGCAATCCCGTGCGCAGACCTGCTTTTCTTTGGATGAAGGAACGGGTCCAAGATGGGTGGAATATATTCAGGGGTCTCTTTAGGGGTTTTGCAGAATGGATACAGAATTTGCTAAAAATAGGGTTAGTTTGTCTTATTGCTTTTCTCTGTGTTTTAATTTGTGTTCCATGCTTGTTGCAGCGTATACAAAAAATGATACAGGATGCTATGAACCGTGCCTTTTTTATTAATAAAGAAGGGGAAGATGTGGGGGAAAATGTAACTGTGAGCAGTCACCAAAGAGCTTATCAGACTCTTTGATAGACCTTATCACTGTGAAACCTTGGGAGAATGGAGTGTAAGACAGAGAGCAAATGACAAATGCAAATTTGTTTTTTTTTCCCATTAATATACCAAGTTCTTGTTCTAACTTTCCAATGCGATTTCTTAAGAGCTGGTTTTCATTTTTTGAAGTACTGGCCCTTATTTCAGCATGGTTTAAAGTATTTAGCAGTGGCCATGTAAAGGCAGCTAGCTGCCATTCTTTTGTAGTTAGTATATCTTTGTTTAGCCCCTGAAAATAGTCCGCCATACGATATGGGGAGATATTTCCCATCATGCATAGAGGACCCCATTTTTCAATGATGGCTGCTAGTTCATAATAGGGAAACCCCAGAAACCCTGGGATCTGTCCCGGAATCATTTTGTCTAGGGGGGTAACGTTCTCCCCCACCGACCCATCTATAGAGATTCCACGGAAAATACATCATATATTTTTTGGTATATTTGGCCTGCTGGCTCGCTAAGTGTATAATCAACAAGTATACAGAGAAATTAGGCTGGTCTTTAGGGAGCGTATAGCTGAAAAAATTATCACATTGGAAACGATAATCAGAAAGAAATAGAAAATGCTCACCAGTGTAATAGGTTCACAAGAAAACTCCACAAGAAGCAATCTCCAGGAAAAGATCCTTCCTCAGTAGCAGTCAGCCCTTAAATGGGGTCTAGGAGTGGTGGAGCCAGGCTCCACCCCTTTCGGTCACACAGGTGAATTGCCTTCACCTGTGCTCCCGCGGTTGACTGTCTTGCTCCAATTTACAGGAGGGAGAGGAGGTTCTTTTGATATATGTATACCCGGCGTGAGATTAAGAAACAACGCTTCAAATGTTGGTCTGATCAGGTTTATTACAAATCTTAATCAGCGAGATGGGGAAGTGGAGGACAGACACTATTACGAATTAAGGTGATGGGGAAGGGAAGGCGGGCGATAGAAAAGATAGGGAAGAAGCAAGAATTGCGTAAAGTGGGGATAATGTAGCACAAATGAAGGCAAAAGCCTTTATTTGAGAAATAGGTGTTATAGGGAAAGATAGAAAAGAGGAATTAATTAACTCACCCCTCCCGGCAACAGTCTGGAGAAAAGGACAAGCTAAGGAATGTGACCCTCCCCCGTTCGTACCATCCTGCCGCAGGAGGAGAAGGGCGGGGGAAAAAGGGGGACCCGCACAGACTCAGATTGCACGGGAAGTATCGTGGAGTCAGAAGGGGGGCTCAAACCCCCCCCCACCCGCTCCAGGCACTCACAGTCTCACATAGCTCACCCATTGGTTCAGGCTGTGACCTTGGAATTCCACTACACTCCACCCCTTCACAGCATGAAGCAATGACCGAGCAAATGTACATCACGACGCATGTACAATACCCGCCGCAATGTAGAATGTTAAGACAATAAAGGTGATAATTGAAAGTCTTTTCCACGGTTCTGTTGGGCCAGTACTTGATGTTCTTTCTCGAGGCATATCTTCTTGAAGGACCAGTAGCAGTTCTTATTCATGCTCGCCAGTTCCCAAAAGTTCAGCAGTGCACCATAGGATATCAAGATGTTTCCTCATGGACACTGGAGCATGCTGGAGTGATGCTGCTCCTGCCGGCTATCCTGTGAACTTATAACCTCAAGGGGAGTAAAACAGATGCTTAATAGGCACAAGGAGGGGTAGGTCTGCCCTCCACGGTAAGATACAGGCCGTATTTCGGTCCTGAGTCCAACACCTCCGCCTGTATTGGGGCACGTCCTGGTCTTCCATACCACACCCTTTGGCCTGATATCTGTGGCTGAATCACTATATCAGGAACCAAAGGGGGGGTTCTAATTTGCCACATGGACATAATTAATGTCCCCTTTGAAATGAAAACAGGGGTGTCAACTGCTACCTCTGCTGGCCATGCACCGATTACTGAAGGGTTTACTGATCCCCCAACCTCTAACAATCTCCCCCAAGGTGCAAGGAGACCACACCATTTTGGTCCTGCTTGCACCTTCCAAGGCCATTTTACCTTGTGTCTCCCAGGCTCTAGGTCCTCAGGGGCAGGGAGCAGAAGATTATTCATGGTGCCAACTTGTGGCTTGAGCGAGGTGTCCTTGCCTGTAATTTGTATCCTAAGTGGGGAGGCCCAAGTTGTCTGCAACATTCTTAAAGCACTGGGTCTGCCATCTCTTGGTCTCTCATTCAAGTCTCGCAGGGTTTCATAGAGCCTCTTGGTCCACCCCTGCAAGGACTGTGAATCTGCCTTCAGAGCAGCCTTCAGGATCCCGTTATATCTTTCTATTAGGCCTGCTCCCGTTGGATTATAGGGCAGGTGAAACCGCCATTCGATGTTGTTGTCTTCAGCCCACTTCTGCACAGTTGCACCTGTGAAATGTGTACCTTGGTCACTCTCAATGACCTCAGGAGTCCCATATGATGCCATTAACCTAGTTAGAGCTTTGATGGTATAGGCTTGGTTTGCCTTTGCTACAGGATAGGCTTGCATCAATCCACTCGCTGTATCAACACAAGTTAGGGCATATCTGGCCCCCTCAGATCGAGGGAGGGGACCTATATAATCGATCTGCCATTGCTGTAATGGGTTGTGTCCTCTAGCGAGATGGGCCGTAGTTTCCGGCAGAAGTCTTGGTCTCATTCGTGAGCAAGCATCACAGTCCTGACGTGCCTGGACAATATCTGGTAACTGTATGGGCAGCCCCCATGCTTTAGCCGCTGCCTACATGGTTTTCTGTCCTGCGTGTCGTAATTTGCGATGCAACCAGTGGGCTGTGTCTTCTGCTGATGTACCTCCTAACCATCGGACTTGAATCAGTGTGTCAGCTTCATCATTGCCTGGTGACTGCAAGGGTTGATGTCCAGAGACGTGGTATGCTCGTACAGTTCTGTGCCTGCCTAACCACGTTCCATATATCAACCCACATATCTTTGCCCCAGATACGTTGGGCATGGATCATCCAATCCTGAGTGGCCCACTGTGCTATCCAGAGCGTGAGCCCTCGGTAGACTGCCCGACTATCCGTGCAGATGTTCAGTGCGCTGTTGCCAGGCTCTTGAGTTATCACCATCCACACAGCTCGTAGCTCAGCCCACTGGCTACTTTGTCCATCCCCTTCTTCGAACCATATCGTTTCAGTTGAGGGATGGTATGCGACAGCTCGCCACCTACTTGGGTTCCCTCTGCTGGATCCATCTGTGTACCAGGCATCTTCTGGAATAGGGTATTTCCCCTCCTGTACAGGACTCTTCTCTGGACAAGTAACCACTATTTCCTCAGGTGTCTCACTGTGATATGTTACCGGCCCAAGTATCTTTTGCAGTTCTTCCTTCAGTGGAGAAGATGACAGGCGGCTTCTCTGACTAAGATAGGCGACCCAGCGTGCTACTGTTTGTGATTGGGCCACCCCGGTCTTAGGAATGTGGGTTAGGTCTTTTACCCACCCCTGAATCGGTAAAGTTGTTTTAACAATAACTTCTGCAGTCTGAGTTATTGGTTCTACTGCCTGCAGTGCAGAATAGGTAGCCAATAACTGCTTTTCAACCATGCTGTATCTCTCTTCTGCTCCATGCCAAATCTGTGACCAGAACCCAATTGGGATTCGAACGGAACTCTGGCGCTGCCACAGCCCCCAGCCAAACCCTTCTTGGGTTACATGCACATCTAGTTCGGCTGGAAGGGTTGGATCAAATATACCCAGCGCCTGGGCCTGTTTAACAGCTATTTTTGCTTGCTGGAAGGCTTCTTGTTCCGTTCTACCCCAATCCCATGCTTGGCCTTTTTTTGTTAATCGGTATAAAGGTTTTAGCAGTTGTGCTAAGTGGGGTATAAAGGACCGCCAGTATCCTAATATACCTAAAAATTCCTGCAACTGCTTCGGTTTCGTGGGAACCGGGAATGCTTGGATTTTATCTATGATTGCACTGGGTAACACCTTAGTCTTACCTGACCAGACAACACCCAGGAATTTAACTGATAGCCCTGGTCCTTGTACTTTTTGTGGATTTATAGCCCATCCTTTTTCCTGTAAATAAGTAATTAAGGATGGTACTGTCTTCTCTAATGCCTCGATCGAGTCAGACGTTAGCATCAAATCATCGATGTAGTGGTACATTTTGACAGTAGATGGTTTGTTCCAATTTGCCAAGTCACGCGCTACCAAGTTATGACAAAAAGTAGGTGAATGCACGTATCCCTGAGGTAGGACTTGAAAAGTCCACTGCCTGCCCTCCCATGTGAATGCAAACTGGTCCTGAGATTCCTTAGCAATTGGAATGCTGAAAAATGCATTTGCTAGATCCAGAACACAGTGGTATGTTTCTATTTCTCTACTTAATGTATCCATGAGGGAGGCAATGTTGGGTACGGCCGCATGGATTGGCAGCGTGAATTTATTTAGTTCTCTGTAGTCTACTGTCATTCGCCACGTACCATCTGACTTCCTGACTGGCCATATGGGGGAGTTGTATGGGCTGTGTGCAGGTCTAATGATCCCTACTCTCTCCAGCTCCTGCACAGTCTTGGTAATTTCTTCTTGCCCACCCGGGAGTCTATACTGCTTTGTATTTGTGATCCGGTGTGGTTGTGGCAAACAAACAGGTTCAATTTTTGCATGGCCCCTTATAATTGCCTGCACCGCCCAGATACTAATACACCTTTCTCTTAATCTGAACTCTCCCACAGTGGTTTGGAGAGTCAGACCTGACAGGATGTCTATCCCCAATATGTACTCTGGAATTGGGGCGATAGACACCTTGTACTCCCGGGGTGGTAGATGCCCAACCCCCAGTTTCAACCATGTTTGGGTTACGGGGATCATCTGCCCCCCAAACCCACCTATCATTGCCTTAGTGCCTGAAAATTGGTTTGGGTCACCATATATAATTGATGTTTCTGCCCCAGTATCTACTAGTGCCATAACCCGCTGCACATTTTTTCGGGACCAATGAACCGTTAGTTCAACGTAGGGTCTCCGGTCCCCTCTAGAGACCCTAGTCTTGGGGAATTTTGGCTCCTCTGTCATGCCATCAGCTCTGCAATCCCTAAGTCTTTTTCCTCTGATGGCTCAACCGTGGCTGCCCGGGCCACCTGAGGAGGTTTACGTTTTTTTGATGGGACTATGAAGTCTTCTAGATTCCACGTGTTTTGTGGAATTTGTTCTATGAGTCTAACTCCTTCCCTTTTAGGGGAGCGTTGGAATCTCTGACTGTCTGGTAACTGTTTCCATAGTTGTAATAAGACCTGATTAGGCTGTCCATCAATCTTTTGAAATTGAACTCCCGCTCTAATCAGGTCATTGAACATTTGTTTTCTTGAGACCCTGATGGGTCCAGATTGAATTACCTTAGGGGCAGGTCTCCTAGGTCGTGGTGGTGGATGGATCTCCGACTTTTCCACCACCATTCGGACATTGCGCCTTGCCCGTAGACGCTCTGTCTCCCCCAGATCTGCCACCAATTGGGCGGCCTGTTGTATTATGGCCTCTGAGGCCACTAGGGGATTCAGTATGGATACCAAAGTACCATACTGATGTGGTGGAGCTTGCTGCAGGATGAGGTCCCTCATTCCTGCTGAAAATCTCATCATGTCCGGGCTCTCAAAATCCTCCTCATAGATTGCCTCCCTCATGCCTAATTCTCGAATGTAATTTTGCAAGTCCTCCATAGAGGACCATAGGCTGGTATTCAATGGTATATCACTCTTATTTGTCCATGTTACATGGCATGCGGCCATTAACCAGTTAAGCAATGAATGATTTTCTTCATTATGTTGGACGGCTGCATATAGTCTTTGCCTGAGGACAGGATGAGTGGTAATGGATGCCAGTTTTGAAATTTCTGGTCCATTCACCACAACGCTTTCTGCCCCCATGTCATATAATTGGAGCAGCCATGCTGGCACGCTCTCTCTCGGTTTTTGTCTAAACCGCTGTACTAAATCCATCAATTCAGCTGCCGTGTATGGGCGAGCTGTTACATGTAGCGTGCTCTGGGCAGGGGGCCACTGGTCAGGGGGCACCCCGGCTGGCCTATCCTGCGTTTTTTTTGTTTTTTGCTTTACAACGGGTCAGATCTCAAAGGGATCTAGCTCTAATGGAGCCTCAAGATCCGACCTTTTAGTGCTTTCTTTTACAGAGTCCAGTTTCTGTGGATTCTCTTGTACAGGGTCCCCAGTAATTTCTAGAGAGATATTCCGGATTTTTTGTAGGGGAATGATAGGATTAGGTTTTTTCCCCCTCAAAACTGCGACCTGTCTTTCTAGTTCTTCAATACGGTCACGCAGTAGTTGATTTTCATCAGCGAGAGCTGCTTCAGTTATATTTAGCCGGTTCAAGGCCATCAGCAGTGGCCACGCCACCGTGGAGGCAGCTAACTGTCGTTCTCGAGTAGTAAGTACGTTTTTGTTTAGACTATTGAAATACTCAGCTAGGCGGGCCGGGGACTCCTGGACATTTCCTCCGTCCCGCAGGGGGCCCCATGTTTCAACGATACAAGCAATCCCATGATACGGGGATCCTAGGAATCCCGGGATGTGCCCTGGCAAAACTTCACTCATAGGGCTAGTCTTTCTGCGTGCAAACCATCCCATGATATTGTTCAAAAATGCCATGGTAATCACTTTAGGAGGCTTATAATTGGGTACCTTTAAAGATATTTGGCTGCCTGGCTCGCCAAAATGTAGCACAAATGAAGGCGATGATAGAGCCTTTATTTGAGAAATAGGTATTATAGGGAAAGATAGAAAAGAGAAATTAACTCACCCCTCCCGGCAACAGTCCGGAGAAAAGGACGAGCTAAGGAATGTGACCCTCCCCCGTTCGTACCGTCCTGCCGCAGGAGGAGAAGGGTGGGGGAAAAGGGGGACCCACGCAGACTCAGATTGCGCGGGAAGTATCATGGAGTCAGAAGGGGGGCTCTAACCCCCCCCTGCCCACTCCAGGCACTCACAATCTCACATAGCTCACCCACTGGTTCAGGCTGTGACTTTGGAATTCCACTACAGATAGTCACCACCAGGATCCAGCAGAGATACCATTGTGCACCATTCCGATGGTCCAAGACAGAGGTGCAGGGGAGGAGAGCAGCAGCAGCGTGGCCGGTCTTAGGCAGCAAGAAGGTGCAGGTACCGGGTAGGTCCAGGAAGAAGCTGCAGGGTAAGTCCGGGAGGAAGCAGCAGGTCTCCGGTAGCAGGCCCAATGTAGTCCGTCAGCATGCAGGCATTCCGTAGTGAGGAATCTGATGGCAGGCACCTTCCTTCCTCGGGGGAGAGCAGCAACAGCATGGCCAGCCTTAGGAAGCACGCAGGTAGAGCGCAGAGCAAGTCCAGGAGGGAGAGAGGCAGGTCATGAGGCTTCTCATGTCAGAAACCTCCTTGTTCTTCTTCGTGAGGAGTCTGTTGTCAGAAACCTAATCTCATGTTTGTTTGTCCCTTTTTTATCCTTCTTCTTCTGCCATCGTGGCATTCCTGGGCGCTTGGGTAAGAGTCATGTGCAGCACCCCCTGAGAGGGCTATCTTCTTCAAGATAAGTCCACACAAATGACTGCTTCCCGGCCATTAATCTGCAGCTTATCTCTCTTTTCTTGCCCCTGGCCTTGTCCTTCTGTGCCCCTCAGACAAAGGATTTTGCAACCCTGGCCCAGGACTTGCCTGGACTTGTCAACCCTTGCCCAGGACTTGTCCATCAGTGTTCCTCAGCAAGCTTTGAGGCAATGGTATAAAATAATAATCTCGTACACCTGGTTCCATGACTAATAGGGCAGGGGTACCCCCAGGCCCATGCCCCAGGAAAAGAGTAAAAAGGTAGAGAAATGGACCTAAAAGGAAAACAGATGCAACGTTCTGAGGAGGAAAGCTATTTTTCTAAAAAGATAACGGAATGCAAGATAACACAATATAATACAATATAATTGGAACCGAAGCTAATAAATCAAATAAAATGAGAGAGAGATAGTCCAAAAACCAAAGGCCTTACTCGAATGCTAAAGGTGAGTTGACTAGGTAGCACACACTGACAGGATGAGCAGAAAGGGAAGGGAAAAATACACCACGTGATCTGCGAACAGTTTTTATCTTTCCCTCTCAACGGAAACATGAAGTCCCCTGGGGTATGTAGTTCTTCTCGTCTCAGAACCAGGTACCCAGAAATATTGGCAGTCCATGGAACTGGATCATTAACTCTTTAACTCCCACTGCACTACACGACGTTATGATGTGGAATACCGATAACCAAAAATCATAAAACCATGACATTCCATCCCTTATTCCACATCACCACATCATGCTTAATATATACAAACAATAATTAACATGCATTAAACACACACACACACAAATATATATATATATATACACATGGAATTACTGATTGCACTCCCTCAACATCAAATTCCCTTGTGGTACACATTGAATATCACCATTTTTCTGCATCACCCAAGTGGACCCAGGTCCCTCAGCAAAAATAGTTTCACTGAGATGTTTGCCCTTTCCAGAAGCTGGAAGGACCCAAACTGCTTTTCCCAAGATGCTCTTTACATGAACTACTGGGACTTTATCTCCCTCTACAGTATGCAGGGAGCTGGATTGGGCAGCACCATCTCAATTGATAGATCCTCGAGTATTGACCAACCTGGTGGCTTCTGCCAGGTGCTTCTCCCAATGTTTAAATGTTCCGCCACCCATTGCTTTCAACATGGTTTTTAACAGCCCACTCTATCGTTCGATTTTACCAGAAGCTGGTGCATGATAGGGGATATGATAAATCCACTCATTGCCATGATCTTTGGCCCAAGTATTTACAAAGGAATTTTTGAAATGAGTCCCATTATCTGACTCAATTCATTCTGGAGTGCCATGTCGCCATAGGACTTGTTTCTGGGGACCTAATATGGGGTTTCAAGGGGTAGCATGGGGTACTGCATATGTTTCAAGCCACCCAGTGGTTGCCTCGACCATGGTAAGCACATAACGCTTACCAACGCCCATCATATTTATACTTTTGCCATTGCCTTCCCCCCAGAGAAGCTCATACTGCCCTGCTGGAGCACAAGAAGCTGGGAGGGGACAGAACCAGGACAGCTGACCTAAACTGGCCAAAGGGATCTTCCATACAATATGACCATTATGCTGAGCAATAAAACTGGAGGAGTTGGCCAGAGGAATGTCTGCTGCTCAAAGACAGGTTGGGCATTGTTTGGTAGGTGGTGAGCAATTGCATTCTGCATCGCTTGTTTTGTATATTCTTTTATCATCGTTTTTATTATTCCCTTTGATTTCTGTCCTATTGAGCTGTCTTTATCTCAACCCCTGGGTTTTCCCTTTTTTTGATCCTCTCCCCCATCACACTATAGAGGGAGTAAGTGAACATATTTGTGGTGGTTAGCTGTCTACCAGGTTAAACCACAACACGGAGAATTAACTAGATTATAGTCAACTTGTAAGTCCTCTCTATTGAATGACCTAAAAGAAAAACTATTTTTAGTGGGGTCCTGAGCAGCAACAAGCCTTTGAACAGATTTGATAGGAAATTATTCATGCAGTAGCCCTGGGGGCCTGTATGGACAGGACCAAATGTGAAAAAGGTGCTCTACACCTCAGCTGGGAAGCATGACTCCGCATTGGGCACTAAAAACAACCGTTGTGGATTAACCCTGGAAGGCATCTGCACACAACACGATCACTTTCACTGCAGTGGGATGGGGAAAATAACTGGAAAGGTAAAAGTGAAAAAAAAAAAAATCATGGGTTGTGCTGCAGTTTAATGGGTAAAGCAAAAGCTGCATGCACAAGCAAAGCAAACTAAGGAATTCATTCACTACTTCCCATTGGCAGGCAGACGTTGAGTCATTTCCAGGGCTCCATCATGCATAATGGTTTCTTCGGAAGACAAAAACCATAAGTCTGAATGTCCCCACTTCCTCCTTTCCCCCCAACTTTTATTGTTCAGCATGTCATTATATGGTATGGAATATCCCTTTGGTCCATTGGGGTC
Source organism: Pavo muticus (assembly GCA_016647715.1). Classification (NCBI taxonomy): domain Eukaryota; kingdom Metazoa; phylum Chordata; class Aves; order Galliformes; family Phasianidae; genus Pavo; species Pavo muticus. Next base: position 21,669 of record JACDJE010001258.1, read on the forward strand.
AGCTGTCCTGGCTGTGTCCCCTCCCAGCTTCTTGTACATCCTCAGCCTACTTGCTGGCAGGGCAGTGTGAGAAGCAGAAAAGAGCTTGACAGTATAAATACTGCTCTGCAACAACTGAAACATAAATGTGTTATCAACACTGTTTTCATCCTAAAGCCAAAGCACACCACCATACCAGCTATTATAAAGAAAATAAATTCAATACCAATCAAAAACCAGCACATCATCTTCCCAAAGTGAAGAGACATGCTTTTTTTCTTGTCAGTATTCCACTGCTGATTGTGTTAATGTTGGTTTACCAGCAGATAGCATAGCTTATCACATGGCACTATAATTATTATAGAATCATAGAATGGCTTAGGTTGGAAAAGATCTTAAAGATCATAGTTTCAACACCCTTGCTGTAGGTGGAGTTGACAACTACTAGATCAGGCTGCTCAGGGCCCTGTGGCAACCAGGCACGGACTCAGATGTGAATGATTCAAATCGTTTATTACAGGTTCTCACATAACTTATATACATTCACAAGTTTCCTTTTTTAGCTTTCCCATCTGCCCTTACAACTTTCCCATCTGCCTTTACATGTCAACAAAATATTCCACAAACACTCCTTAACTGTGCATACAGGTGCTTATCCAATCAGAGCCATGGGCCATTTCTTTTGCTTTTCTCTTCTTTTAGAGATGTCCTTGGTTCTCAGCCTTGCCTTCTCACGCTGTTTATCTTGCTTCACAGCTGCTGCTCTGAATAACCTTTTTTGTATTCCCACAATTCCCCCTTTTTTGTTTATTAGCAAACTATTACCACGCTATAAAATAATAGCACTAATTATACTAATAACATACTAATCATAATTCAATCAAGGCCTCGATTGATAACACGCTAAACATAAGAAAAGAGTTACATAGAAGACCATGAGTTTTTTAGTTGATATGTGCACACTCACACAGGCAATCTTAGACAATTCCATGAGTGGGAAATGGAAACTCCCTAAGCTAATGTATTGTTACTTATTGACTCCTGAGAGATGGCAAACCACTGGAAAGGAGAGAGAAGGACTATGCTGGCGGTGGATGTGACAGGTAGTGCCAGCAGGGCATCCTCTGCTTCAGAGTGCACTTTTCCTCTTCCACCCATCGCAGACTCTCTCTTACTTTTATTCTTCTCAGGGTCTTCAGGGTTTTTTCCATTTGTACTCCACATCCACATGGCCAGTGCACGATACAGAGCCCAAGTGGAACACCTGCTCACAAAATAAGACAAACTACTAAGGTTAGCGCTCTCTACAAAACAAAACACTCACAGAAAGTATTTACAGTCACAGCTACTAATACATCTCTCTCTGTCTGAACTCTCCTACAGTCATCTGGAGAGTCAGGCCCCACAGTATATCTATGCTCAGTATATACTCCAGGACTAGGGCAATAGACACCTTATACTCCTGGGGTAGGAGACCCCCAACCTCCAACCTCAACCATGTCTGGGTTACAGGGATGGTCTGTCTCCCAAACACACCAGTCATCACCCTATCTCCATGGAGTTTAGTCGGATCACCATAAATAATCGAGGCTTCTGCATCCGTGTCTACTATTGCCATCACTTGATGTATGTTCTTCTGAGACCAAAAAATAGTTAATTCAGTATAGGGCCTCCAGGTTCCATCTGGGGGCCTAGGTGCAGGGGGGCTGGCACCCCCCATCATGCAATTAACTGCACAATCACCAATTCTTTTTCCTCAGGTGGCTCAGGCATAGTGGCCTGTATCACTTGAGGAGGCTTTTACCTTTTGTTAGGAACTATGACTTCTTCCAAGCTCCATGTTCTCATTAGTGCTTCTTCAATAATTCTTACCCCTTCTTTTTGGGGGATATTTTGAAACTTCTGATTTTCCTCCAGCTGCCTCCAGAGCTGGAGGAGGACATGATTGGACTGGCAATCAGTTTTTGCAAATTGAACTCCAGCCCAGATTAAGTCATTAAACATGTTTTTGGGATACCCATATGGGTCCCGATTGAGAGGTTCATGAGGCGGGTCTCCTAGTTTTAGTTATAGGGAGCACCTCTGCCCCTTTCAGCGTTCAGATATTGTGCCTGGTCCAAAGGTGCTCTGTTTCTCCAAGATCAGTCACCAACTAGGAGGCTACCAAAGGGTTTAGTATGGACACTAGTGTGCCATACTGGTGGGGAGGAGCTTGTTGTAAGATGAGGTCCCTCATCCCTGCCGAGAACTTAACCAGGTCTGGACTCTCAGAAGCGTCATCATAAATCGCCTCCTTCATTCCCTGTTCTCTGATATAATTTTGAAGTTCCTCCATCCAAGTCCATAGACCAGTATTTATTGGGACATCACTTTTATTTGGCCACAGGATTCTACATGCAGCCATTATCCATTGAATTAGAGAATGATTTTCCTCATTATGCATTACAGCCGCATATAGTCTTTGTCTGAAGGCCAGATGTGTGGTGAAGGATGCAAGTTTAGAAATCTCTGGTCCATTACTAACCACACTTCCAGCCCCCATGTCCCATAATCTTGGTACCATAATCTTGATAGCAGTATGTGTTGTCAGTAGTACTTGGTACGGTCTGTTCTTCTCCTGCAGTCATTCAGAGCTCCAGGTCCGTAGATACACCCACCCCCTAGGTTGGAATGGATGCACTGTGACTTCCAGAATTGTTGGTGCTGCTTGAGCCACAAGCCTGTGGATAGAAGATAGGGCTTTCCCTAAAGACATGACATATTCTCTTAGTTTTAGTTCACCCAATTGATTTACATCACTTTTATCTATCAGTACCTGAAATGGTATTCCATGCATAATTTCATAAGGGCTTATTTTTTCCTTAGCATATGGTTTTGTCCTAGCACAAAGTATGGCAAGAGGTAGGGCCTCAGGCCATTTCCAGTCTGCTTCTTGACAGATTTTGCTAATTTGCATTTTTAAGGTTCGATTCATCCTTTCTACCTCTCCACTAGACTGGCCTGTATGGAGTATGTAAATCCCATTCTATCCCAATGATCTTTGGTAGGTTTTGAACAATTTCAGCTGCAAAATGAAAACGTCTATCTGATGATATCCCCATTGGTTCCCCAAATCTAGGTATAATATCCAGTTCTCAAGTGCATGGTTTGATTGTTATCTTCTGCTATTTTCCTCATCACTAGTTGGGAAACTATGACCTGGTTATTAGTAGTTACAATCTTGCTTCATTTTCCTTAGCTTTTAGCAAGGAGGCTTATTTCTCATCTTCTATCTGATACTTTGGATGTTTATCAATCAGTTCTTGATATTTCTGCGGTACTAATTGGAGGAAAACCCCTTCTGCTGCATTCTTAGCTGCTGTGTCTGCACGATTGTTACCTGTACTTATAGCATTATCGTTTGGTGGGCTTTGCAATGCATTATAGATACTTCCTTTGGTAATTGCATCTTTTCTAATAATTCCATTATTGTTTCTCCATATTTTACTGTGTTCTCTGGGAAGTTAGTAGCCCTCATTCTTTCCAGATTGTGCCATGCACGTGTGCAACCCCAAAGCAAATTTTGAGTCTGTCCAAATATTGACTCTTTTCCCTTTTGCCAAGTTCAGTATCCATAACAAGGCTATGAATTCTGATTTCTGCATTGAGGTAGTAGGCACCAGAGTTTCAGCCTCTATTACTTCATCTCTGGTTGTTACAGCATACCCGGCCTTCCTAATGCCATTTTGCAAAAAACTGCTACTGTCTACAAACATTTCCATATGTGGATTTTGGAGGGGAAAGTCTTTCAAATCAGTACTGCTAGAGTATATCTGTTACATGGTTTGAAGGCAGTCATGTTTGATTTCCCCTTCTTCTGTTGTAGCATTTAAAAATGGCTGGATTTAGTATATTGGTCACTTTTAATTCTATGTCCTCCCACTCCACCAAAACCGCTTGGTTTTTCATGATCCTGCTCAGAGATAATCAATATCTCCCCTTCTAATTCAGTACTGCAGCAACCATATGGGGGACATACACAGTTATTCTATTTCCCAAAGTCAATTTCCTAAAGCTAAGTGCAGTTTCTCATGCACATATAGTTCAAAAGGTTTGTCTAAGTCAGGTAAGCCCAGGGCAGGAGCTTTAATTAATGCTAATTTGAGGTTTCTGAAGGACTTTCCGCATTCCGGTGCCCACAACAGATTTTCTGTTTCTCCCTTTAAGGCCTCATACAGTGGTTTAGCGAGATAAAATTCTCTATCAAAGCCTCTAATCCTTTTCTAGCTTCTAGTTTCAAAGAATATTGTTTTGTCTTATCAGTTTCACTCCCAGCTTCAGCTGGATAGTTACTGGTTCAGCTTGATTCGACTGTCCAGGTGTCCCTGATGCTGAGATCCACAGTATCACTGCATTTTCCATTTCTTATGGTCTGGTACTGTCTGGTCAAGAGGGGACGATTTCTGTAACATAAGAACTTGAGCCTCCACAGCTTTATTATCTGGAATATGCTCTTGGATACACATCAATCATCACAAGTCTTATGAGGAGCGGCTGAGGGAGCTGGGATTGTTTAGTCTGGAGAAGAGGAGGCTCAGGGGAGACCTCATTGCACTCTACAACTTCCTGAAGGGAGGTTGTGATGAGGAGGGGTTTGGCCTCTTCTCCCAGGCAACAAACAGGATCCAAGGAAATGGCTGCAAGTTGTACCAGAGGAGGTTTAGGTTAGACATAAGGAAAAACTTTTTCTCTCAGAGAGTGGTCAGGCACTGGAATGGCCTGCCCAGGGAGGTGGTGGAGTCGCCGTCCCTGGCAGTGTTCAAGAGGCGCCTGGATGAGGAGCTACGAGATATGGTTTAGTAGCTTGTGCTAGCAAGGGTAATGGGAGGATGGTTGGACTAGATGATCTTGCAGGTCATTTCCAACCTTGTGATTCTATGATTCTATGATCAATTCCTTTTGTTAAACTAATATATTGGTCCTTAAACTAATATGTATTGATCCCTATTGCTAAACCAGCCTATATCAGTTCCACAAAAGAAAAACCACCCCAAAGGCAGGATTAATCTCCTGTCTATTCTCCATATTCACCTTTGGTTTAGTACAATTAACAAAACTAAAATGCATTTCTGCCCGTGAGACATTTACTACTTGAAAAGCATAAGTCTCTGAAGTCAAATATTCAGATATAGTTCCCATGCCATACAAATGTAGAGCTGTGGCATTAATGTCAATTTTTTTTTAACACAGTATAATTTTGTAAAAGGAAAAATGGTGTAGGCACTCCTAAAAATATTTCATTAGTATGTCATCAACAGGACATCCCCCAGACAAACAAAAGGCAGATACACTAGCTAATCACTGAGCTGGCCATACCCAGGTGTTCACAAGGGCTGGCAGATGTTCCACCAATTCAATTGCCAATGTTATGGGTTTGAAAATAAGTCCACACCATAAATTGCAAAAGTTCATGTTGTTACTGATATAGGCTGGCTTAGCAATAGGGATCAATATAACAGCTTAAGGACCAATATATTAGTTTAGTAAAAGGAATCAATGCATGCTAGTTCTAAAACTTTCCAGATTAGCTTTGCTTGGTATGTGAACAGCCTTGTTTTTCTCAATGATCCTGCTTCACAGAAGCACTGAAGTCACAATAAGACTACATATATCTTTGCATCCACCAGGTGCAAGGACTTTTTCTTGAGATCGATGTAAATTGCTTTGAGTTTGTCATGGAGTTATCTCAAGGTCTATCTGCGTCCCTGACAGGGGGACAGCAGGCCCACAGCCCCACTGCCCCCCCCCCAAAAAAAAAAAAAGAGAGGGGGGGTTTATGGGCCGGTTCGGCCCAGTACTGTGACTAATGGGGCAGGGGGACCCACAGACCCATGCCCCGTAAAAGAGGAAAAGGGGGAAGGGTAGGGAGATGGGAGATGATAGGCCTAAAAACAGAACAGCGGTATCAAGGTTTTATGATTTTTGGTTATTGGTATTCCACTTCATAACATCATGTAGTGCACTGGGAGTTAAAGAGTTAATGCTCCAGTTCCAGGTACCTGTCCCAGAAGAGAAGAACTACATACCCCAGAGGACTTTGCGTTCAGAGAGGAGATAAAACACCCGGCCAAGTCACGAGACCTCTCTCTCTTCCCTTCTGCTCACCCCGACTGCACGTCTCACCTCAGCATTAGAGTAAGGCCTTCAGTTTTCAGACACTCTCTCTCATTTAATTTGATTTATTAGCTTCAATTCTAATTGTGTTGTATTATATTGTATTATAGTGTGTTATCTTGCATTCTGATATCTTATTTAGTAAATTTAGTATCTTATTTAGTTTGTTTCTCCTCAGATCATTGCCACTGTATTGTTTTTAGGCCCATCTCTCTACCCTTTTCCTTTTTTTTTCCCTTATCCCTTTCCCGAGGTGTGGGTCCGTGGGTTCCCTGCCCCGCTAGTCATGGAACCGGGCCGAACCAGCCTGTAAACTGTTGACATTCTTGGTGGAGAATGTGGGCATAGGCCGCTTTTTGGCTTTTAGAATGAATCTCTCTCTGCTCTCAGAGAGCTTCGTTAGGAGCTTATCAGTTGCTTTACTGAAAAACATGGCCTTGAAAGTCCAGATGGACTGCCAATATTCTGGGATATTTGTAAACTTTTTGGGTATTGCTAGCTTGCTTCTGTAAAAAGAAAAGAAAAAAAAAATGCTTTCTCTTGTAAAACTGCTCTCCAAGGGAATGCATTCCATCATTTTTTCTTTCTTAATGCTCAAAACGTGCTAGGCCTTAATTAAGTTTGCCACTCTGCTCTATGGAGCTATAAGTATATATAATCAATTGAAAACACCGATGGAAATGCCTACCTGGTATCTGCATACAATGTGGCATACAACTCCAGAGGGAGTTGCTAATTCTACAGAACTTGTGATATTTAAACAGTCTCCCAGCCTCTCCTTTGAATCATTTATGTGTTTTTTGAATGCTCATCTGATCATGTTGTCAGTCTCCCTGAATGTACTACTCATCATTTTACTCATTTCACTCAGTATCTGTATTTTTAATATTTTGAGGAAGCCTTCCCCAAAGCCAGAGAATACTGAGTGGCAGGGAGTGTGGAGGCACTTGGGAGAGACTTTAGAGAAATGGACATCTTCGGTGTCATGGAACTTTACTTCTGAACACCTGAAAGATCCTGAGAGCCTAAGTAGATATCTGAGACAGGGATGTTGTGGCTCAGACAGATCTGAGGAGGCACAAATTATTTGGGGCCTGGCTTATGCTTATCGGGCCTTATTCAATACTATCTCAGAGAGGGAGAGAGTTTCTGAAATTGAGCGAGAGTCTCCGCGCTGAGAGGGAGAGTTTCCAGGAGAGAGTCAGAGCCGAGATGGAGAATCTCCAGGTCCAGAAAGAGAGTCTTCTTTCCAAGAAACAGAATCTCCAGACTGAGCGAGAGAGTCTCCAAGCTGAGAAGGAAAGTCTTCAATCTGAGAGAGAGAATCTCCAATCCGAGAGAAAAGACCTTCAATCTGAGAGAAAAGACCTCCAATCTGAACGAGACACCCTCCAAAATGAACAAGAAGCCTTCCAATCTAAGCGAGACACCTTCCAATTTGAGCGAGACACCCTCTGAACCAAGAGAGACTCCCTGCAGTCCAAACTCAACAACCTTCAAACAGAACAAGACAGCCTTCAATCTCAACAAGACACCCCTCAATCCAACTGAGATACCTTCCAGTCCAAATGGGACACCCTCCAAACTGAGTGAGACATCCTCCAAACCGAGCAAGACATCCTCCAAACCGAGCAGGACACCTTCCAGTCCAAGCTTGACAGTCTCCAAACTGAACAAGTCAAACTTCAATCTCAACGAGACATCCTCCAAGCTGAACAAGACCTGCTCCTAACCGAACAAGTCAGACTCCGAGCCGAGCTGGAGAGTAAGAGCATCAAAACTGACCAACCAGATCATTCACAGGGGCACCAGAATCAATGTCAGTTGTGCCTGTAAGAGGACAGAAAATGAAAAGAACATAGCCTCATTTACAAAAGAAGAAAGAGGAGGAGGAGAAAGTAGAGGTAAGAGAAGAGGAGGAAAGAGGTCCAGAGTAGCGGCTCCGAGATCCAGGGGATCCAGAGAGAGGGATGAGACCCCCAATAAGATTACGGTCACAAACACTCAGGAGGGCAACAAGTCCTGATAGAGTAGGAAGTGAGGAAGGCATCAACACCAGTACTACTTGACCTCTGAAAATGACTGAAATTCAAGATCTCAGAAAAGATTTTCATGCCACCCAAATGAACCTATTGTCACCTGGTTACTTCGATGTTGGGACAATGGGGCCAACAGTGTGTGGCTAGATAGTAGAGAAGCTCGCCAATTGGGTAGCATTTCTAGGGACTCAGCTATTCACAGAGGTATTAGTACATGCCAGGATGATGCCTTCACTCTCTGGAAGCGGATGCTGTTAGCTGTAAAGGAAAAATACCCCTTCAAAGATGATCTGATGCCTGAGATAAAGAAATGGACTACTGTGGAAAAAGGCATCCATTATTTGAGAGAATACGCTGTGGTGGAAATGTTACATAGCCCCGATTTCATTCCTGACGAGCCAGACCAAGAGCATGATCCTGAGAGAGTCAGGTGTACACCAAATATGTGGCGTACATTCACAAAGACTGCACCAGAAAGGTATGCCAGTAATTTAACAGCAATGTATGGCAGAGGGGAAAGAAGACCCCTTATAAATGAACTGCACCTTGTTGCTCTCTATAACTACCTGAAGGGAGGTTGTAGTGAGCTGGGGGTCAGCCTCTTCTCTTGTGTAACTGGTGATAGGACTAGAGGGAATGGTTTCAAGCTGTGCCAGGGAAGATTCAGGCTGGATATTAGGAAATACTACTTCTCTGAAAGAGTGGTCAGGCACTGGAATGGGCTGCCCAGGGAGGTGGTGGAGTCACCGACCCTGGAGGTGTTCAAGGAACGTTTGGATGTTGTGTTGAGGGATATGGTTTAGCGAGAACCATTGGTGATAGGTGGATGGTTGGACTAGATGATCTTATAGGTCCTTTCCAACCTTAGTGATTCTGTGATTCTGTGATTCTGTGAATTGAGGCTAATAAATCAAATAAAATGAGAGAGAGAGTGTCCAAATCCAAAGGCTTTACTCTAAAACTGAAGGCGAGACGGTCATGCACTGCTGAGCAGCACGAAAAGAGAACAGTCTCGTGACTCGTGAGCAGTTTTATCTTTCCCACTGAATGCAAAGTCCTCTGGGGTATGTATTTCTTCTCTTCTGAGAACCAGGTACCTGGAAAATCGGCTGTCCACGGAACTGGTGCATTAACTCCTTAACTTCCAGTGCTTTGCATGATGTTATAATGTGGAATACCAATAACTAAGATCATAAAACCATCAAAGAGTTATAGTGCTCCAAGACAGAAAGTTGCTCATTATGGCATAATGAGCAATGGAAATTTGCCAAACTGGTAAAAAACCGCTAAAGGTCAGCCAAAAGTCACTGTGATGAAGCTGAAGGAGAAATAAAGGGGTGGAAGCAGGTGATTGTACGATCACCATAGACTCAACCACACATGCCTAGAGGGACATTAGCATATATTAATGAGTTCTTGGAAAAGAATGAATATGTATGTCGATGTATTGCATATGTATGTCTTAACTGTTTAAATGCAGAGCCTGAACTCTGAGAGCGTGTTCATGATTTATCAAGTTACACAGTACGTAATGTGAGGAATAAAGGAATGTTGCCTTTCTAACACTACATTGGAGTTAAAGAGTTTTGCTTCCCAGATTTTGGATGACATCACAATCTGAGTTTATATGACATCATTAAAATTAAAAACAATAGCACAGTTACTACAAATACCGATAGTCCTTGAGGACACTCTAATTCGGCATACAATAGTTCTTGGCTCCAGAGTCATCTGGGTTTCCTGTAATACACATAGTGCAGTTTGGTCACAACTGGAGCAACATAGATGCTTTTAAACACTGGAACTGGCTGGGGATCTGCTCTTCTATTTTCCCAATGAGTCTGCTCATTCCTATGACGTGCATTCCATTTATCTCGCCACAGTTGGTAAGCTTTTATTATGCTGCTGTAGGCAAGCTGTCCATCAAATCTTGAGATTGATGTAAGTTGGTTTGTGTTTCAGGGTACATTTGGATCTGAGAGACAGGATGTCTCAGGAGCAGAGGCAAGGAAACTATGCACTCAGAGCAACACAGAGGGTTATGAGTTCTGCTCAACATACACACACTTACACATACACACACATTAATTTTAGATAATTCCCGTAAGCAGGAAGCAGAAAGTCCCTAAGCAAGTGCACTATTACTTACCAACCCTTGAGAGATGGCAAACCACTGCAAAGGAGAGAGAAGAAACATGCCGGCGGTGGATTTGATAGGTAGTGCCTGCAGGGCGTCCCCTGCTTCAAAGTGCACTTTTCCTCTGTCTCCCACCACAGCCTCTCTCCTGATTTTTATTCTCCCCAGGGTCTACAGGGTTTTTTCCACTTGCACGCTGTACCCATGTGGCCAATGCGTGATACAGAGCCCAAGTGGAACACCTGCTTGCAAAACAAGTCTTTGCAAAAACAAGATAAACTACCAAGGTCAGTTCTCTCTACAAAACAAGATATTTGTGGCTACAGCCACAAATATCAGTTCCCTTAGAACTGTCAGAATACTTTGTTCAATCCCAGGATCGTTCTTCAGACAAAGGCCTTTAGGTCCCCGACACTAGTTTAAGAACTAATATATTAGTTTAGCAAAAGTAATCCATAAGTGATAGTTTTAAAACTTTCCATTTCAGCTTTAGTGGGTGAACAGTCTTGTTTTTCCTCAGTAATTTTGCACTGGGGGCATGATAGAATATTTTTATCTTCTGCCTCAATGATTTTGCCTCACGAGAAGTACTGGAGTCACAATAGAATACTTTTATCTTTTGCCTCAAAATGTGCAAGGACATTTTCCTCGGGTTCCACATAAATTGTTTTTAAAAAGTGACTCACTGTGGCCTAATAAGCAATGGAAATCTTCCAAACTGGGGAAAAGTGGATGGAAGTGGGTCAAAGGCTTCAGTGATGAAGCTGATGGTGAAAAAAGGGGAAGAAGTAGGTGGGCACTCGACCACCCTAGATACCACTGAGCATGCCCAAAGGGACATTAGCACATATTTATGAGTCCTTGAAAAAGAATGAATATGTATACCAATGTACTGCATATGCATGTCTTAACTGTTCAAATGTAGAACCTGAACTCTGAGAGGGTGCGCTTGCTTGTCAAGTTGCCTGGTACATATTGTGAGAAATAAAGGAATGACGCTTTCTAACACCACACTGGAGTTAAAGAGTTTTCTTCCCAGATTTTGGATAACATCTCTTTCTCAATACTCTCAGCCCCTGGAGTGCGGGGAAGATTTCCTTACTGTTCAATTCTCCTAACAGGAGGCTTAGATTTAACATTACCCCCCATGATTCTGTCATCCATTAACCACCTAATGAACAAGTGGAAACTACTAGGCATTTCTACTAATGGATTGGGCACTTCCCTATTGCTCTATGGGTTTGTTAACAACTACTGTATCCCAACTTCGTTTTGGTAGCAGTATTCCCCATGAGTATGGACTTGCCTCATACTTTGGCAATTCCGAGCATATCCAACAAGAACTAGAATTGCTAGCAACAGCCACCTTTTTCATCAACTTCATGTTCTTATTTTTGATCCCATGCATCCAATTGATAAGAGTAAGTTAGTATTGCTAAAATTATTGTTATCATTTTAGACAAACAGAATATACATCCCCTAAGTACTGCAAAGTAGTTTTTCTCTTTTGAATAATTAATAAAAGCAAATAATTAATGCAGTTAATATAAGGAAACAATCACTCTATAGTCTAAAGGTAACTATATCTCAATAACTACATTCAGGTTCATAATATGATTTTCCATTTCCCTGTTTACAAGTTGCATTCACTTATGTGAAAATTTCTGTTTCATCAGTGCAGTCTGTTCCACTTGCCACTGTGGGCTGGACGCCTTCTTTGCTCTTATGTAATGAATTCAAGAGTCTACTCCTGCCACCTTGATAGCTGTGTGCATTGTCAGTAGTATTTGATATGGTCCTTTCCACTTCTGTAGTAGTTTGGAGCTCCAGGTCCGTAGATACACCCACTTGCTGAGTTGGAATAGATGTACCGTGACTTACTTCCAGAGGTTTTGGTACCGCCTGAGTCACAAACCTGTGGATAGAAGATAGGACTTTCCCTAAAGAGATGACATATTCTCTTAGTTTTAGTTCACCCAATTGGTTTACATCAATACTACCCACCAGTACCTGAAATGGACTTCCATACATAATTTCATAAGGACTAATTTTCTCTTTAGCACACCAGTTTTATAATAACATGTAGTAAGGTGAGAGGTAGGGCCTCAGGTGTCATGGTTTTACGACTTTTGGTTATATCAGTATTCCACATCATAACATCATGTAGTGCACTGGGAGTTAAAGTGTTCCGGGTACCTGTCCCTGAAGAGAAGAAGAAATACGTTCCCCAGAAGCCTGTTCGCTGTGTTGTTATCATTTCTGCTCAGGGGGAACAGATATAAGGCCTTGGTAGGTCATATGACCTTCCCTTCTTCGTCAGGCTCTCTCCCTGCTGCTTGAACCGGACTGCGCATCTCACCTCAGCGTTATGGTGAGGCCTATCCAGCTTTCGGACAATCTCTCTCTCTCATTATATTTGATTTATTAGCTTCAATTCTAATAATATTGTATTATAGTGTGTTATCTTGCATTCCGATACCATATTTAGTAAATTAGCTTGTTTCTCCTCAGATCGTTGCCACTTTTTTTTTAATTATTTTGGGGTCCCCTGTTTCCCTTTTCTGGAGGCGCGGATTTTGTGAAATCCCTCCGCCCCGCTAGTCACGGAACTGGGCCGAACCATCCCGTAAACCACTGACATTCTTGGTGGAGAATGCGGGCAGAAGCTGCTTTTTAGCTTTTAGAACGAATCTCTCTCTCTGCTCTCGGAGAGCTTGGTTGGGAAAGTTTATCTTTCTCACAGGTGCTCACTGAAAACTTGACCTTGAAAGTCCAGATGGACTGCCAATATTCTGGGATATTTGTAAACTTTGAGCACTGCTATCTTGCTTCTGTAAAGAGAAAAAAAAAAAATGATTCCTCTCTCTCTTTTACACCTGCTTGCAGAGGGAGCTGCTAATTTTACAGAACTTGTGATTTTTAAGCAGGCTCCCAGTCTCTCCTTTGAATCTTTTATGCAGTTTTTGAATTCTCATCTGATCATGGTGTTAGTCTCCCTGAATGTACTACTCATCATTTCACTCAGTATTTGTATTTATCGTATTTTGAAGAAGCCTTCCCCAAAACCAGAGAATACTGAGTGGCAGGGAGTGTGGAGAGGCTTGGGAGAGACTTTAGAGAGATGGACATCTTCAGTGTCATGGAACTTTACTCCTGAACACCTGGAAGACCCCGAGAGCCTAAACAGATATTTGAGACAGGAATGTTGCGGCTCAGGCAGATCTGAGGAGGCACAAATGATTTGGGGCCTGGCTAATGCTTATCAGGCCTTATTCAATACTATCCCAGAGAGGGAGAGAGTTTTTGAAAATTGAGAGTGTCTGAAAGCTGAAAGGGAGAGTCTCAGGGAGACAGTACAAAATGAGCGAGAGAGTCTCCAAGTCAAGAGAAAAGACCTCCAATCCGAGCAGGACTCCCTCCGATCCAAGAGAGATGCCCTCCGAATCGAGAGACTCCCTGCAATCCAAACTCGTCAGTCTCCAATCTCAACGAGACACCTTCCAGTCTGAGCAAGATGCCCTCCGGTCCGAGAGGGACATCCTCAAGTCCGAATGGAACGTACTCCAAACTGAGCGAGATGCCCTCCAGCACGTAAAATTCAGTCTCCAAATTGAACTAAACAGAATTCAGTCTCATTAAGCCGTGCTCGAATCTGAACTAAATATCCTCATAATGGAGCGAGACAGACTCCAAGCCAAGCTGGAGGGTGAGAGCATTGGCACTGACCAACCTGATCAACCACAGGAGGCACCACAATTGATGTCAGTTGTCCCTGTAAGAGGATGGAAAACGAAACGAATCTCGACTCAGTTAGAACAGAAGAAAGAGGAGGAGGAGAAAGTAGAGGAAGCAGTCCCTGTAAGACAGGAGGAAAGAGGTCCAGAGGAGTGGCTCCGAGATCCAGGGGAAGCGCCCCTGAGCCCAGGGGAGGGGCCCTCAATAAGACTGCGGTCATCAACGCCTAGGAGGGCAACAAGAAGTCCTGAAAGAGTAGGAGGTGAGCAAGACATTGTTACTATTGTTGATCGATCTCTGAAAATGAATGAAATTCGAGGTCTGAGAAAAGACTTTTCACGCCACCCCAATGAGCCTATTGTCACCTGGTTACTTCGATGTTGGGACAATGGGGCCAACAGTGTGTGGCTAGATAGTAGAGAAGCTCGCCAACTGGGTGGCATTGATAGGGACTCAGCCATTGACAGGGGTATCAGTACATGCCAGAATGGGTCCTTCACCCTCTGGAAGCGGATGCTGCTAGCCGTAAAAGAAAGATACCCCTTCAAAGACGATCTGATGCCTGAGAAAAAGAAATGGACTGATATGGAAAAAGGCATCCGTTATTTGAGAGAATACGCTGTGGTGGAAATGTTACATAGCCCTGATTTCATTCCTGACGAGCCAGACCAAGAGCATGATCCTGAGAGAGTCAGGTGTACACCAAATATGTGGCGTACATTCACAAAGACTGCACCAGAAAGGTATGCCAGTAATTTAACAGCAATGTATGGCAGAGAGGAAAGAAGACCCCTTATAAATGAACTGAGTAATAAACATCAAGACTTGGAGTTACATTTAACCCCTCTACGAGCATGTGTTTCAGCTATTACGAAGATAGCTGAAAAACTGGACAGAATAGAGAGCAATCAAGAAGATATAAAAGATGAACTGTCTACCATGCGTAATGCTGATGGATCCATGGTGGAACCAGATACATCTGATGGGGTCCAGGATTCCCAAAACAGCCTACTGGAGGGGCTGATCAACTTGGTTTCCTCCCAGCCTGCATCCAATGTCTCAGCTATCAAAAGAAGATGTCCTCCTGCTCGAGCAAGTAACAACAGTAAGACTACGTCACATTTTGCCTTGTGGCGCTACCTACGTGACCATGGAGAAGATATGAAGAAGTGGCACTTCAAGCACGGGTAGTAGAATTACAAGACAGATCAAGCACCAAGGTGAACTTCTCCAAAAAGGTGATTGCTCCAGTTGCCATGAGACACGGCAACAGCCGAAAGAATGACAGAGGTAACAAATAGAGGGGCCCTGCCCTCAGTCGGGGGGGGAAAGGAATAATAGAGTGTATTGGACTGTGTGGATTAGATGGCCTGGCACATCAGAACCACAGAAATATAAGGCCCTGGTGGACACTGGTGCACAGTGCACTCTAATGCCCTCGAGTCACCAAGGGACAGAATCAATTTATATTCATGGGGTGACTGGGGATTCCCAAGAGTTGACAGTGTTGGAGGCCGAAATAAGCCTCCCTGGCAAACACTGGCAAAAGCACCCTATTGTGACTGGCCCAGGGGCTCCATGTATACTTGGTATTGATTACCTCAGAAGGGGATATTTCAAGAATCCCAAAGGATATCAATGGGCCTTTGGAATAGCTGCTGTAGACACAGAAGGT
This sequence comes from Pavo muticus, assembly GCA_016647715.1. Classification (NCBI taxonomy): domain Eukaryota; kingdom Metazoa; phylum Chordata; class Aves; order Galliformes; family Phasianidae; genus Pavo; species Pavo muticus. The sequence continues at coordinate 37,387 of JACDJE010001258.1, forward strand.
GTTAAGCAGTTGTCTGTTTTGCCTGGCCTATCAGAAGATCAGTCTGTTGTGGGGTGGCTATGAGTGAAAAAGCAACAGGTAGCGATTGTGGCAAAAAAAAACCGATGCACAGACGGCAGTACCACACCAACAGGGATTCCTTGCTCCCTATTCATAAGTTGATTCGTACTCTAGAGAGTCAGGGAGCGATCAGCAAAACTCACTCACCTTTTAACAGCCCCATATGGCCAGTGCGTAAAGCCAGTGGAGAATGGAGGCTGACAGTAGACTACCGTGGCCTGAATGAAGTCACACCCCCACTGAGTGCTGCTGTACCAGACATGCTAGAACTCCAATATGAACTGGAGTCAAAAGCAGCCAAATGGTATGCCACCACTGACACTGCTAATGCCTTCTTTTCCATTCCTTTGGCCAAAGAATGCAGGCCACAGTTTGCTTTCTCCTGGAGGGGTGTTCAGTATACTTGGAACCGTTTGCCTCATGGGTGGAAACACAGCCCAACCATTTGCCATGGGTTGATCCAAGCTGCACTGGAACAGGGCAGTGCTCCAGTGCACTTACAGTACATTGATGACATTATTGTGTGGGGCAACACAGCAAGGGAAGTTTTTGAGAAAGGAGAGCAAATAATCCAGATCCTTCTGTGTGCTGGTTTTGCTATTAAGCGAAGCAAAGTGAAAGGACCTGCACAGGAAATTCAGTTCCTGGGGATAAAGTGGCAAGATGGGTGTTGTCACATCCCGACGGATGTGATCAACAAAATCACTGCCGTGTCTCCACCCACTAATAAGAAAGAGACTCAGTCTTTTCTGGGCGTAGTGGGCTTTTGGAGAATGCATGTTCCAAACTATAGCCTCATTGTAAGCCCCCTTTAACAGGTGACGCAGAAGAAGTATAATTTTGTGTGGGGTCCTGAGCAGCAGCAGGCTTTTGAACAGATTAAACAGGAGATAGCCCGTGCCATGACCCTGGGGCCAGTACGGACGGGACAGGCTGTAAAGAACATCCTCTACACTGCTGCTGGAGAGAAAGGTCCCACTTGGAGTTTGTGGCAAAGAGCCTCAGGAGAGACCCGAGGCAGACCCCTGGGATTCTGGAGTCGAGTGTACAGAGGGTCAGAAGAGTGCTACACTCCAACGGGAAAGGAGATCTTAGCCGCGTATGAGGGGGTTAGGGCTGCTTCTGAAGTAATCGGTACTGAAACGCAGCTCCTTCTGGCACCTTGACTGCCGGTGTTGTTCTGGATATTCAAGGGAAAGGTTCCCTCCACCCATCATGCTACTGATGCCACTTAGAGCAAGTGGATTGCGTTGATTACGCAACGAGCTCGGATGGGGAACCTCAGTCGTCCAGGAGTCCTAGAGTTGATCATGGACTGGCCTGAAGGTAAAAAGTTTGGAACATTACCAGCAGAAGAGGTATCACATGTTAAAGAGGCCCCAATGTACAATGAACTACCAGAAAATGAAAAGAAATATGCTCTGTTCACAGATGGATTGTGTCGTATTGTGGGGAAGCACCGCAGATGGAAAGCTGCTGTGTGGAGCCCCACATGACAAGTTGCAGAGGCCACTGAAGGGAAAGGAGAATCAAGCCAATTTGCAGAGGTAAAGGCTGTCCAGCTGGCCTTAGATGTTGCTGAACGGGAGAGGTGGCCAGTGCTTTATCTATATACGGACTCATGGATGGTGGCAAATGCTTTATGGGAGTGGTTACAGCAGGGGGGGCAAAACAACTGGCAAAGAAGGGGTAAACCTATTTGGGCTGCTGAACTGTGGAAAGACATTGCTGCCCGAATAAAGGATATGGTCGTAAAGGTGCGCCATGTAGATGCTCATGTGCCCAAGAGTCGGGCTACTAAAGAACAACAAAACAACCATCAGGTAGATCGAGCTGCCAAAATTAAGGTGGCTCAAATAGACTTGGACTGGCAACACAAGAGTGAATTGTTTCTAGCTTGGTGGGCCCATGAAACTTTGGGCCATCAAGGAAGGGATGCAACATACAAATGGGCTAGAGACCGAGGGGTGGACTTAACTATGGACGCTATTGCACAAGTTATTCATGACTGGTTCATTGAGTCCAACCACGACCTAACCATACTACCCTAACTCTAACAACCCTCTGCTAAATCATGTCCCTGAGCACCACATCCAAATGGTTTTTAAACACATTCAGAGATGGTGACTCAACCACCTCCCTGGGGAGCCTATTCCAGTGCTTAACAACCCTTTCTGTAAAGCAGTTTTTCCTGATATCCAACCTAAACCTACCCTGGCGCAACTTGAGGCCATTTCCCCTTGTCCTGCCACCTCTCACCAGTGAGAAGAGACGAACTCGGCTCTCGCTGTAATTACCTTTCAGGTAATTGAAGAGCGAAACAAGGTCTCCCCTCAGCCTCCTCTTCCCCAGACTAAACAGCCCCACTTCCTTTAGTCACTTCTCGTAGGGCATATTCTCCTTGGTCACCGTGTTGCACTCAGCGTCCAACAAGAGATGGAGATTCTCCCTAGCCCTCCTCTTATTGTTGATGTATTTATAGAAATATTTATTGTTGTCCTTTACCATAGTGGCCAAGTTCAGTTCTAGCTGGGCTTTGGCTTTTCTAATTTTCTCCCTGCACAGCTTCACTACGTTCTTGTAATTGTCATATGTTTCTTACCCACTCTTCCAAAGACCATAAACTTTCCTTTTGTTCCTGAGTTCCAGTCAAACATCTCTGTTCAGCCAGTCCAGCCTCCTTGCCTGTCGGCTCGTCTTCTGTCACTTGGGGATGGTCAGCTTCTGCACCTTTAAAATAACTTCCTTAAAGTATTCCCAGACTTCCTGGGCTCCCATGCTATCCAAAACTACCTCCCAAGCGACCCTCTCAATCACGGTCCTAAAGACATTAAAATCTGCCTTCCGGAAGTCCAAGGTGGCAGTTCTGCTGACTCCCCTCCGTGGTTCAACAAGGATTGAGAAATCTAGCATCTCATGATCACTAAGCCCCAGACGGCCTCCAACCTTTACATCCCCTGCAATTATAAATCCAGCAGATGTCTGGGAAGTTGAAGTCTCCCACGAGAACAAGGGGTAGAGACCTCGAGACCTCACCCAACTGTCTATAAAGTGTCTTGTCCACCTCATCGTCCTGGTTGGGTGGCCTGTAGCAGACTCCCAAGATAATATCAGTCTTATTGGCCTTGTCTTTTATTCTGACCCATAAGCTCTCAACCCTATCATCTCCATCATTAATTTCCATACATTTGCATTCTTTCTTAACATAGAGGGCTACACCACCGCCTTTCCTGCCTTGCCTATCTCTTTTGAAAAGTCGGTAGCCATCCATCACAGCATTCCAGCTGTGCGAGTCATTCCACCATGTTTCCGTGATGGCAACTATATCATAGCTTTCCGACTGCACAATGGCCTCCAGGTCCTCTTGTTTATTACCCATGCTGTGTGCATTAGTGTAAAAGCACCGGAGCTGGGCCACCTTTTGAGTGGCAGTAGCCCTAATACCCTCATGACCATACTCAGGTGTTTCTGTAGCCACCAACCTCACACCAATCCTTGTGTTCTTCCTACAAAAAGGTGAGTCGTCCTCCTTCACCAAGACACAAGACTGTGGGACCTTACTAGCACAACCCCCTCCCAAAAGCACTGGCACATTACATACAGGCTCCTTTCTAGTAACCCCATTTACACCCCCACCCCCCTTCATACCTATTTTAAACCTCTATTGAAGAACCTTCCCAATTCCCATCGTAAGATTCCTTTCCACTGGTGGGATAAGCTATTCCTATTGTTTGCCAGCAGGCCTGGTCTCATGTAAATCGAGTAATGTAATCCCTTGCTTTGCTGGTGCAACGTGGATAAGCCTCCGGCCATCCTGTAAAAGTATCAACCAATGCCAAGAAGTACCTGTAGCCGGCTTGTAGTGGGAGTTTAGAAAAGTCTACCTGCCAATAGTCTCCTGGGCACTCCAGGAAGTGGTCTTTTTCATTCTGTGGATTATATTTCATGTATACTTCACACTTGCTCACCATGCTTTTCACAATTCCTCCTGTTTGTACGGTTAAAACTTGAGTCTTTAAATTATCAGTGATGGCATCTGATCTCCAGTGCATGTCCCAATGATCAACTTCTTGGGGAACTATTACTCAATTGTTTGAAGTTACCCACCATCCTGCTTTGTTTTTCTTTGCTTTTAGCAGGGAAACTAATGTCTCATCTTCTATCTGATATTTTGGAAGTTCATCAATCAGTTCTTATTATCTCTGGGAGGATTTCCTCCTAATTGGAAGAAAACTCCTTCTGCGTTTTTGGCTCCTGTATCTGCATGGTTGTTGCCCATATTGATATCATTGTCGTTTGATTGGTGGGCTTTGCAGTGCATTATTAGCTACTTCTTTTGGTAATTGCACCTTTTCTAACAATTCTGTGATTGTTTCTCCATATTTTACGGTGTTCCCTGGGAGATTAATAGCCTCTGTTCTTTCCAGATAGCACCATGCACATGCACAACCCCAAATGCAAATTTTAAGTTTGTCCAAATATTGACATTTTTCCCTTTTGCTAAGTCTAATGCTCTTAACAAGGCTATGAGTTCTGCTTTCTCTGCTGAGGTGGTAAGTGCCAGAGTTCCAGCATCTGTTACTTCATCTCTGGTTGTTACAGCATACCCGGCCTTCTTAAGCAGTCTCGCACAAAACTGCTACCATCCACAAACATTTTCATATCTTTAATTTCACATCCTCTTGCTCCACCAGGATCACTTGGTACTTCATGATCCTGCTCGGAGATAACCAGCAACTTCCCTTTTGATTGATTCAGTTCTGCAGTAACCATATGGGGAATATACAAAGTTATTTTATTTCCCAAAGTCATTTTTCTGGCCTCCTGTATAAGCAAGATTGTAGCTGCTACAGCTTTTAAACAGGGGCTTTCCAACTTGAGGTCTCTGAAGGACTTCCACATTCTGGAGTCCACAACAGGTTTTCAATTTCTCCTTTTAAGGCTTTATACAGCGGTTTAGCAAGCTAAAATCTCTATCAAAGGCTCCAGTCTCTATAGTTCCAAAGAATATTTTGCCTTACTGGTGCTGCTCCCAGCTTCGGCTAGATAGTTACCATTGCTGGTTTGATTTGTCTCAATCGTCCAGGTGCTTCGATCCACGGTATTATGGCATTTTTCCAAGTCCTCTGGGACTGTCTGGTCAGGAGGGAATGATCTCTGTAACATAAGAACTTGAGCCTCCACAGTTTTATTTTCTGGAATATGCATCTGGACTTGTCCTTTACCAAATGTGATTTGGGCCTGCAGTTTGTTTAAGATATCTCTCCTCATTAATGGCACCAGGCAATCAGGCGTATATAGAAACTGATATGTATACATATTTTAATTTCAATTTTAATGGTTGGAAGAATAGCTGTACTTCAGCTTTCCCAGTGTCTCCAATTATTGATGGTGTTTGATCGCTTAACTGTCCCTTACATGTATTTGTAACTGAATACATTGCACCTGTATCTATAAGAAATTTTACATCTTCATTCCCCAGCTTTATTGTAACGAGGGATTTGTCTGGGGTCTCACCCCCCAGTTCCCTTTCGTTCCATATTTATTGCCATTATATCTATGGCCTTTGAGAGGTCTGGATTTGATCTTCTGGATCTTTGCTGCTTTTCTTTTTCTGTGGGCAATCCCATCGCCAATGCCCAAACCTCAAACACTGTCTACACTGATCAGGTTTCAGTACTGAGATCTCTGGCCTTATATTCTCTCTTCTTGGTTCCAGCATTTCTGTTATGCCTCTGTATCCTTGTTTTTTTTCTTATCATCCCCCTTTTAATTCCCTGTGCTATGGTCAGTGACAATATTTTCCTGTCTATGTCCTTCTTTCTTTCCTTTGCTTTCTCAATTTCCTCCTTGTTCCCTCCTGTGCCTTCTTCTTCTTTGGCCTATGACTTTCCCAAGATACTTTTTTTTTTTTTTCTCCAAACTTTGATCATTACAAACTGGCTCAGATCTCTTTGATCTTCCAGGCACCTCTCCTGCCTACGAAGACCCCATTTTAAAATTTTGTTTTTCCCTCTATTTCCTCCAACCAATCTTGACCAATTAAGGGCTTTGGTGCCCCTGGTAAATAAAAAAAAACCGATAGTGTCTACCAAATTCCAGTTTCATCTCCAGCCCCGGAGGCTTCCAATGCTAACACTGGGATATCAGGTTTCCTAGATCTCTGAAGATAAGGACATTCTTGCTTCCAGTGTATTCCTCCCCACCCCCCAGGTAACACACTATTTTACAACAGGAGTTTGCAAGTGTCTCTGCCCCAGGCTCACACTCTGAGCGCTCTGTGAGCCACACGGGGGGGAGGTGGCATGGCCATTTCTTGTTCCAGTACTCATCTGTCTTGGCCAGTGCAAACTGCAACTGATCACAACAATCTAAATACACTATAATTTCAATACACTCTATGCTGGACAATTGTCCCTCCTCAAACTGCTCGGTGATGGAGTCCGACGGCTCCCTCATGAAGCCAAGAAAACCGACAAAGTAACTTGACATGACAATTAGTTATGTCAAGCAGGTATTCCCTTTATTACAGTGCTGGGTGCATGGGGGATCGCTCCACTAACATGCACACTGAGGGAAGCAGAGAATACATATTTAAAGGCATAGCATATACATATTCATTACATTCCAAGGACATGGGCATAAATTTCAAGAAATAATTAACATCTCTGGTAGTCGTGGGATAAAGGTTAATAGACTTTCTCGCTGTAAATTTCCAACCTTTTCAGGAGGGGGTAGCACAAACCAGTTCCCACTGATGTTACGTTGAGCTGAGGCATCTCTTTTGCTGTCTTATCTTCAACAACAGCACATCTATTCTACTCTACCTTCACTTGACAGCAAATTTCATGGCCTCCGCATTTTGTTCTTGAGCTTACATTTATGCAAGCCTCCTGTCTTTCAGCTTATATCTCCTCAAGTTATGCAAAAGGCTGTTCTCACAATATAGAAAAGCTGTTCTCATGATTCAATCTCCCCTTTTCTATATCCTAGGCAAATTCTTTTGCCTGCAGTATCCCTTTGTCCATTCTTGAAGTATTTTCCTGTTTCCACTTGGTGCTTCATACGATGTCTCTTCCAGGTGGCATAATCGTCTAGGCCTTTCCGACAGCAACAGAGCATTGTACAATTACGCAAGTTAACGCTCTAAAGATAATTAGTGTAACTATTCCTCCAAACAGTTGCTTTAGCCAAGCGAAGTTAGGGAGCCAGCTAGTGAGTTTATTCTATGTGTCTGTAAACCCAAATGAAGTATCATCCTGGGCTACCTGATGTAATAGGCTGCTCTTTTCCCAGATTACTTGTATATCCATTTCTACCTCATTGATATAGGCACAACAACTAGTATTAATTAGTGCATGTACACCTTCTCCTTTAGCTACTAGTATGTCTAGGGCTACTCGGTTCTGTAACACTACCTTGCTTAGGGATGAAACTTCTACTTGCAGATTTTCTAGGGCTCTTGCAGTTGCATTCGCTATTTGTTCCATGGTGGCCAAAATATAGACAAACACCTTCTCAAATTCCCTAACCCCAAGGGAGGGTATATACCACCTCACAAAACTTTAGAAAGCTGTTGGTCTTTCAGTTAATAGATTCCTAATACTCCTCTTCCAGTGGATCACCTGAAAAATTCTCAACATACACCCAATCCCCTGGATTAACAGATGGATGGGATGATCCAGTCCCCTGCCTCGAGTCCGAGGCTTGACCCTTATTTGCAGGAGGGCTATCTGTTGTTTAAGTAGATGGTTCATCTTCTCCACCTGACTGCTTGCTTAGGACCTATAAGGGGTATGTAGTTGCCAATTGATTCTCAGGAGCTTAATAACCTGTTGTACTACCCGTTCACAAAATGAGTACCCTTATCTGATGATATCATGTCAGGAACTCTAAACCTAGGTATTATTTTGTTCAATAATATCCGTGAAGACCTTGCCTGACCAATCTGGTGGCCTTCTATGATGGAGTGACGGCATCGGTGGATAGGGGAAGGGCAACAGATGTCATCTTCCTGGACTTCTGCAAAGCCTTTGACATGGTCCCTCACCACATCCTTCTCTCTAAATTGGAGAGGCATGGATTTGAAGGATGTACTGTTCGGTGGATTAAGAACTGGTTGGCTGGATGCAGCCAAAGGGTTCAATGTCTGGGTGGAGGCCGGTCACAAGCAGTGTCCCTCAGGGGTCAGTCTTGGGACCGGTGCTCTTCAACATCTTCATCAATGACAGAGATGATGGAATCAAGTGCACCCTAAGCAAGTTTGCAGATGACACCAAGCTGAGCAACGCAATTGATACATTGGAGGCAAGGGAAGCCATCCAGAGGGACCTGGACAGGCTGGAGAAGTGGGCCCATGAGAACCTAATGAGGTTCAACAAGGCTAAGTGCAAGGTGCTGCACTTGGGCCAGGGCAATCCCAGGTATTTATACAAACTGGGAGAAGAATTTCTGGAGATCAGCTCTGCAGAGGGACTCGGGGGTCCTGGTGGACCAGAAGCTGGACATGAGCCAGCAGTGTGAGCTTGCAGCCTGGAAGGCCAATTGTGTTCTGGGCTGCATTAAAAGAGGAGTGGCTAGCAGGGAGAGGGAGGTGATTGTCCCCCTCTACTCGGCTCTTGTGAGGCACCATCTGGAATACTGTGTCCAGGCCTGGGGCCCCCAGCACAAGAAAGATGTGGAACTCTTGGAATGGGTCCAGAGGAGGGCCACTAAGATGATCAGAGGGCTGGAGCACCTCTCCTATGAGGAAAGGTTGAGGGAACTGGTGTGGGAATACAAGAAAAACTGTTCAGAGCAGCAGCTGTGGAGCAAGATAAACAGCATGAGAACCAAGGACACCTTTAGAAGAAGAAAGAACGGCTCACGGCTCTGATTGGATAAGCGCCCGCATGAACGGTTGAAGAGTGTTTGTAGAATGCTCTGTTGACATGTAAGGGTGGATGGGAAAGTTGTAGGGGCAGATGGGAAAGCTAGAAAAAGAAAACTTGTGAAAGTATGTAAGTGATGTGAGAACTTGTAATAAACAATTTGGATCGTTCACATCTGAGTCCATGCATCAGATGCTGCAAATGGCGCCCACTGCATGGGGCAAATCAAGACAAGGCTGAACGAGCCCAGTCCGGCAGCGCCACCTGACTGAACTTTGGAGAGATTGTTTCGCTCGCGCCCGCACCGTTCTGCAGAACAGAGTGTGAGCAGTCAGGAACTATGGGGAGTTCACTAACGAGGGAGCAACAAGTAAATCTTTAAGTATTACGGTTAGTTTTAAAGATTCAGAATCAGCCTGTATCTACTTCAGCATTAGTTACTTTTCTTAAATGGATAAGCAAAAATGTCCCTGAATTTCCAAAAACTGGGTTCTCTCTTGATGGAGAGATTTTGGACAAAATTGGCACAAAATTCTGGAAGGCTTCTATTACTAAAGACAGAATGGCTGCTTAACTTTTACCTGTTTGGCGCCAAACAATGGAAGGGCTTAAACAAATTCGACAAGGAAGAATTTCTTCCGACTATTCCCCATCACCCTCCCTCCCACCCCCNCTTTCTCACAGGTGCTCACTGAAAACTTGACCTTGAAAGTCCAGATGGACTGCCAATATTCTGGGATATTTGTAAACTTTGAGCACTGCTATCTTGCTTCTGTAAAGAGAAAAAAAAAAAATGATTCCTCTCTCTCTTTTACACCTGCTTGCAGAGGGAGCTGCTAATTTTACAGAACTTGTGATTTTTAAGCAGGCTCCCAGTCTCTCCTTTGAATCTTTTATGCAGTTTTTGAATTCTCATCTGATCATGGTGTTAGTCTCCCTGAATGTACTACTCATCATTTCACTCAGTATTTGTATTTATCGTATTTTGAAGAAGCCTTCCCCAAAACCAGAGAATACTGAGTGGCAGGGAGTGTGGAGAGGCTTGGGAGAGACTTTAGAGAGATGGACATCTTCAGTGTCATGGAACTTTACTCCTGAACACCTGGAAGACCCCGAGAGCCTAAACAGATATTTGAGACAGGAATGTTGCGGCTCAGGCAGATCTGAGGAGGCACAAATGATTTGGGGCCTGGCTAATGCTTATCAGGCCTTATTCAATACTATCCCAGAGAGGGAGAGAGTTTTTGAAAATTGAGAGTGTCTGAAAGCTGAAAGGGAGAGTCTCAGGGAGACAGTACAAAATGAGCGAGAGAGTCTCCAAGTCAAGAGAAAAGACCTCCAATCCGAGCAGGACTCCCTCCGATCCAAGAGAGATGCCCTCCGAATCGAGAGACTCCCTGCAATCCAAACTCGTCAGTCTCCAATCTCAACGAGACACCTTCCAGTCTGAGCAAGATGCCCTCCGGTCCGAGAGGGACATCCTCAAGTCCGAATGGAACGTACTCCAAACTGAGCGAGATGCCCTCCAGCACGTAAAATTCAGTCTCCAAATTGAACTAAACAGAATTCAGTCTCATTAAGCCGTGCTCGAATCTGAACTAAATATCCTCATAATGGAGCGAGACAGACTCCAAGCCAAGCTGGAGGGTGAGAGCATTGGCACTGACCAACCTGATCAACCACAGGAGGCACCACAATTGATGTCAGTTGTCCCTGTAAGAGGATGGAAAACGAAACGAATCTCGACTCAGTTAGAACAGAAGAAAGAGGAGGAGGAGAAAGTAGAGGAAGCAGTCCCTGTAAGACAGGAGGAAAGAGGTCCAGAGGAGTGGCTCCGAGATCCAGGGGAAGCGCCCCTGAGCCCAGGGGAGGGGCCCTCAATAAGACTGCGGTCATCAACGCCTAGGAGGGCAACAAGAAGTCCTGAAAGAGTAGGAGGTGAGCAAGACATTGTTACTATTGTTGATCGATCTCTGAAAATGAATGAAATTCGAGGTCTGAGAAAAGACTTTTCACGCCACCCCAATGAGCCTATTGTCACCTGGTTACTTCGATGTTGGGACAATGGGGCCAACAGTGTGTGGCTAGATAGTAGAGAAGCTCGCCAACTGGGTGGCATTGATAGGGACTCAGCCATTGACAGGGGTATCAGTACATGCCAGAATGGGTCCTTCACCCTCTGGAAGCGGATGCTGCTAGCCGTAAAAGAAAGATACCCCTTCAAAGAAGATCTGATGCCTGAGAAAAAGAAATGGACTGTTATGGAAAAAGGCATCCGTTATTTGAGAGAATACGCTGTGGTGGAAATGTTACATAGCCCTGATTTCATTCCTGACGAGCCAGACCAAGAGCATGATCCTGAGAGAGTCAGGTGTACACCAAATATGTGGCGTACATTCACAAAGACTGCACCAGAAAGGTATGCCAGTAATTTAACAGCAATGTATGGCAGAGAGGAAAGAAGACCCCTTATAAATGAACTGAGTAATAAACATCAAGACTTGGAGTTACATTTAACCCCTCTACGAGCATGTGTTTCAGCTATTACGAAGATAGCTGAAAAACTGGACAGAATAGAGAGCAATCAAGAAGATATAAAAGATGAACTGTCTACCATGCGTAATGCTGATGGATCCATGGTGGAACCAGATACATCTGATGGGGTCCAGGATTCCCAAAACAGCCTACTGGAGGGGCTGATCAACTTGGTTTCCTCCCAGCCTGCATCCAATGTCTCAGCTATCAAAAGAAGATGTCCTCCTGCTCGAGCAAGTAACAACAGTAAGACTACGTCACATTTTGCCTTGTGGCGCTACCTACGTGACCATGGAGAAGATATGAAGAAGTGGCACTTCAAGCACGGGTAGTAGAATTACAAGACAGATCAAGCACCAAGGTGAACTTCTCCAAAAAGGTGATTGCTCCAGTTGCCATGAGACACGGCAACAGCCGAAAGAATGACAGAGGTAACAAATAGAGGGGCCCTGCCCTCAGTCGGGGGGGGAAAGGAATAATAGAGTGTATTGGACTGTGTGGATTAGATGGCCTGGCACATCAGAACCACAGAAATATAAGGCCCTGGTGGACACTGGTGCACAGTGCACTCTAATGCCCTCGAGTCACCAAGGGACAGAATCAATTTATATTCATGGGGTGACTGGGGATTCCCAAGAGTTGACAGTGTTGGAGGCCGAAATAAGCCTCCCTGGCAAACACTGGCAAAAGCACCCTATTGTGACTGGCCCAGGGGCTCCATGTATACTTGGTATTGATTACCTCAGAAGGGGATATTTCAAGAATCCCAAAGGATATCAATGGGCCTTTGGAATAGCTGCTGTAGACACAGAAGGTGTTAAGCAGTTGTCTGTTTTGCCTGGCCTATCAGAAGATCAGTCTGTTGTGGGGTGGCTATGAGTGAAAAAGCAACAGGTAGCGATTGTGGCAAAAAAAAACCGATGCACAGACGGCAGTACCACACCAACAGGGATTCCTTGCTCCCTATTCATAAGTTGATTCGTACTCTAGAGAGTCAGGGAGCGATCAGCAAAACTCACTCACCTTTTAACAGCCCCATATGGCCAGTGCGTAAAGCCAGTGGAGAATGGAGGCTGACAGTAGACTACCGTGGCCTGAATGAAGTCACACCCCCACTGAGTGCTGCTGTACCAGACATGCTAGAACTCCAATATGAACTGGAGTCAAAAGCAGCCAAATGGTATGCCACCACTGACACTGCTAATGCCTTCTTTTCCATTCCTTTGGCCAAAGAATGCAGGCCACAGTTTGCTTTCTCCTGGAGGGGTGTTCAGTATACTTGGAACCGTTTGCCTCATGGGTGGAAACACAGCCCAACCATTTGCCATGGGTTGATCCAAGCTGCACTGGAACAGGGCAGTGCTCCAGTGCACTTACAGTACATTGATGACATTATTGTGTGGGGCAACACAGCAAGGGAAGTTTTTGAGAAAGGAGAGCAAATAATCCAGATCCTTCTGTGTGCTGGTTTTGCTATTAAGCGAAGCAAAGTGAAAGGACCTGCACAGGAAATTCAGTTCCTGGGGATAAAGTGGCAAGATGGGTGTTGTCACATCCCGACGGATGTGATCAACAAAATCACTGCCGTGTCTCCACCCACTAATAAGAAAGAGACTCAGTCTTTTCTGGGCGTAGTGGGCTTTTGGAGAATGCATGTTCCAAACTATAGCCTCATTGTAAGCCCCCTTTAACAGGTGACGCAGAAGAAGTATAATTTTGTGTGGGGTCCTGAGCAGCAGCAGGCTTTTGAACAGATTAAACAGGAGATAGCCCGTGCCATGACCCTGGGGCCAGTACGGACGGGACAGGCTGTAAAGAACATCCTCTACACTGCTGCTGGAGAGAAAGGTCCCACTTGGAGTTTGTGGCAAAGAGCCTCAGGAGAGACCCGAGGCAGACCCCTGGGATTCTGGAGTCGAGTGTACAGAGGGTCAGAAGAGTGCTACACTCCAACGGGAAAGGAGATCTTAGCCGCGTATGAGGGGGTTAGGGCTGCTTCTGAAGTAATCGGTACTGAAACGCAGCTCCTTCTGGCACCTTGACTGCCGGTGTTGTTCTGGATATTCAAGGGAAAGGTTCCCTCCACCCATCATGCTACTGATGCCACTTAGAGCAAGTGGATTGCGTTGATTACGCAACGAGCTCGGATGGGGAACCTCAGTCGTCCAGGAGTCCTAGAGTTGATCATGGACTGGCCTGAAGGTAAAAAGTTTGGAACATTACCAGCAGAAGAGGTATCACATGTTAAAGAGGCCCCAATGTACAATGAACTACCAGAAAATGAAAAGAAATATGCTCTGTTCACAGATGGATTGTGTCGTATTGTGGGGAAGCACCGCAGATGGAAAGCTGCTGTGTGGAGCCCCACATGACAAGTTGCAGAGGCCACTGAAGGGAAAGGAGAATCAAGCCAATTTGCAGAGGTAAAGGCTGTCCAGCTGGCCTTAGATGTTGCTGAACGGGAGAGGTGGCCAGTGCTTTATCTATATACGGACTCATGGATGGTGGCAAATGCTTTATGGGAGTGGTTACAGCAGGGGGGGCAAAACAACTGGCAAAGAAGGGGTAAACCTATTTGGGCTGCTGAACTGTGGAAAGACATTGCTGCCCGAATAAAGGATATGGTCGTAAAGGTGCGCCATGTAGATGCTCATGTGCCCAAGAGTCGGGCTACTAAAGAACAACAAAACAACCATCAGGTAGATCGAGCTGCCAAAATTAAGGTGGCTCAAATAGACTTGGACTGGCAACACAAGAGTGAATTGTTTCTAGCTTGGTGGGCCCATGAAACTTTGGGCCATCAAGGAAGGGATGCAACATACAAATGGGCTAGAGACCGAGGGGTGGACTTAACTATGGACGCTATTGCACAAGTTATTCATGACTGGTTCATTGAGTCCAACCACGACCTAACCATACTACCCTAACTCTAACAACCCTCTGCTAAATCATGTCCCTGAGCACCACATCCAAATGGTTTTTAAACACATTCAGAGATGGTGACTCAACCACCTCCCTGGGGAGCCTATTCCAGTGCTTAACAACCCTTTCTGTAAAGCAGTTTTTCCTGATATCCAACCTAAACCTACCCTGGCGCAACTTGAGGCCATTTCCCCTTGTCCTGCCACCTCTCACCAGTGAGAAGAGACGAACTCGGCTCTCGCTGTAATTACCTTTCAGGTAATTGAAGAGCGAAACAAGGTCTCCCCTCAGCCTCCTCTTCCCCAGACTAAACAGCCCCACTTCCTTTAGTCACTTCTCGTAGGGCATATTCTCCTTGGTCACCGTGTTGCACTCAGCGTCCAACAAGAGATGGAGATTCTCCCTAGCCCTCCTCTTATTGTTGATGTATTTATAGAAATATTTATTGTTGTCCTTTACCATAGTGGCCAAGTTCAGTTCTAGCTGGGCTTTGGCTTTTCTAATTTTCTCCCTGCACAGCTTCACTACGTTCTTGTAATTGTCATATGTTTCTTACCCACTCTTCCAAAGACCATAAACTTTCCTTTTGTTCCTGAGTTCCAGTCAAACATCTCTGTTCAGCCAGTCCAGCCTCCTTGCCTGTCGGCTCGTCTTCTGTCACTTGGGGATGGTCAGCTTCTGCACCTTTAAAATAACTTCCTTAAAGTATTCCCAGACTTCCTGGGCTCCCATGCTATCCAAAACTACCTCCCAAGCGACCCTCTCAATCACGGTCCTAAAGACATTAAAATCTGCCTTCCGGAAGTCCAAGGTGGCAGTTCTGCTGACTCCCCTCCGTGGTTCAACAAGGATTGAGAAATCTAGCATCTCATGATCACTAAGCCCCAGACGGCCTCCAACCTTTACATCCCCTGCAATTATAAATCCAGCAGATGTCTGGGAAGTTGAAGTCTCCCACGAGAACAAGGGGTAGAGACCTCGAGACCTCACCCAACTGTCTATAAAGTGTCTTGTCCACCTCATCGTCCTGGTTGGGTGGCCTGTAGCAGACTCCCAAGATAATATCAGTCTTATTGGCCTTGTCTTTTATTCTGACCCATAAGCTCTCAACCCTATCATCTCCATCATTAATTTCCATACATTTGCATTCTTTCTTAACATAGAGGGCTACACCACCGCCTTTCCTGCCTTGCCTATCTCTTTTGAAAAGTCGGTAGCCATCCATCACAGCATTCCAGCTGTGCGAGTCATTCCACCATGTTTCCGTGATGGCAACTATATCATAGCTTTCCGACTGCACAATGGCCTCCAGGTCCTCTTGTTTATTACCCATGCTGTGTGCATTAGTGTAAAAGCACCGGAGCTGGGCCACCTTTTGAGTGGCAGTAGCCCTNCACCCCCGCCCCGGGAGAAGAGAAATCGCGAACCCATCCCAGCACTGCCGCCCTCCGCTCCGCCCCCGACGCTCGCCGCGCCGCTCCCGCCTTCTGCCCTGCCCACCTACGTCGCCTTCTGCTGCGTCTCTGCAGCCTGCATGTAACTTGGTTAAAGACAAGGACGGACCGAAACCAGAGGAACTTTTTGATCCTGGTCCAGTAGATCCGGATGACGAACTGAACATTTTCCCTCCTGATGATAATTTGAAGGGTGTGAGAAAGAAAAAAATTTCTACAGCATACTACAGTGCTTTAGAGCAGTGCAGAAAAGAAGCAATATTACAGGGTGATGCTGATACATTGCAAGCCTTTCCTGTGTTGTATCATGCAAATCAGCCCCCCCGGGTGGGATCCCTGCCTTATGAGGCAGTAAAGGAGCTAAGGAAGTCAGAGAGAGATTATGGAATTCAGTCTGCCTTTACATATAATCTTTTGGTTGCAATCGGTGACAGTTATGGCCCCTCACAATTGGAAAATTTTGTTACGAACGATCCTGTCTCCCATGCAATACACTGTGTTTATGACTGAATACAGAGAACAGGCTACCATCCAGGCTATGAATAATTTGAATAACTTAAATCACATTGGCATGGAGGAACTCATGGGGAAGGGGGTCCGGGCAACACCTCAGGCCCAGGCACAGATGAATAGGCAATGCCTTGAATGAGTTAAGACTTTGGTGTTGTGTGCTATCTGTCAGATACCTGATACTAATTCATCTAATGCCTCATTTACATCAGTTAAGCAGGGGGTTGCCGAGCCCTACATTAAATTTCTTGACCGTTTACAAAATATGCTAGAGAGGCAAGTAGAAAATCAAGCTGCCCGGGATGCTTTGCTTAAGCAATTAGCAGTAGAAAACGCAAATGCGGACTGTTTTTACAATCCTTAAAGAATGCAGATCCATCCATTACTGACATGATTAAAGCCTGTCAAGATGTAGGCATGGAAAATCATGAAATGGCCTTGCTAGCAGACACGCTGGCAGCCCGACTCGATGCAGGGACAGCTCAAAGAATGAAATGTTACAATTGTGGGGAACCCGCTCATGTACAAAGGGACTGTAAAAAGCCTAAGCGAGCAAATAAAAATGCTTGTGCTATTCCAGCTAGACCCTGTCCCCGGTGCGAGAAGGGGCTACACTGGGCGAGAGAATGCCAATCTAAACTCCCTGTTGCTGCACGGACCTGCGATCTGTCAGGAAATGGGAAGAACAGTGCGAGACCGCGCACTATGACAACAAATACGGTCCCGAATCGGTCGGCCACTGCCTGGCCAGCTCACTCAGACCAGCCACCGCCAGCAGCGCAGGAGTGGATTTGGCAACCACCCAGTCAGTGATGCAGACTGATAGCACCGTGACTATCCAACAGGCATAATGGGCCCCCTTGGGGATGGGCATAGCGCCCTCTTATTAGGACATTCTTCTATTTCACGGATGGTGTTGGAGAATATTTGGATAACAAGGGATATGATTTGCTATGACTGAGCAACCCAGACTGCAGCAGTCGACATGGTTGTGGGGAGCATCCGTGATGGCAACCTTGGAGTGTCTGTGGGGGGCGGAAAACAGGGAGCTGGTGTACTGAGCAACCGACAAGGTTACCACCTACAGGCTACAAAGTGAGAAAGTTCCTGATACTGCAGGAGTGATTTATAGTTGTTTTTCTCTATGCACCAATCATAGAATTATACTCACCCACTGCATTCGCTAGATAAGCTGTGTAATTTTAGCTCACTACATAAGCTGTGTGCTGTGTTTATTTTTAGCCCACTTCTTTCACTATATAAGTGTGGATTTTCTAAATAAAGGGGAGCATGATGAATTAATCATATTGATACGTGTCATGACTCTGGGCTGTCTCCTCATCAAGTGGTGCCTGAACAGGGACCTCATCGGCTTCGAGCTGGATCTGAAACTTCTGCAACAGTGGCAGGAGCCTGGGAAGCGAGGAGATAGGTGGACGAGCTCACAGTGAGGCAAGTGGCGCACTAGCGGATCGGGATTGCGACCTGATAGCTCGTAAGTGAATTTTCCTCCACATTGGAGAAAGAAGTGGCTGCTCAGTTATTGATGAGTATCCTCGCGAAGCGGGGTGAAGTGTGCTCATTGAAGCATTTAAAGGCCTTATTGACTTGGGGGGAGAAAGAAGGATTTTTTAAGGAAGTACCGTTAATATTTAGCCCTGAGGAATGGAGGGCGGTAGGAGATAAGTTATGGGAGAAGACTATAAGTGGCAGCAACGGCACAGCCCTGGCGGTGTGGTCGCGGCGGAGACAGCCCCGCTCGTGGGGCGCGGGGCGCGGCAGGAAGGGCGGCAGAAGACTGACAGCCGTTTTAGTCGACTTTTTGCTTCTGAATCTAAATCGGGGCCAATAAGGGGAATGTCCGCCATGATAAAGGCGACGAATGAGTTAGCTACAAAGGACGGAGCTGCGGAAGAGTGGCCGGAGCCACCTCCACCTCCCCCTGATCGCCTGTCGATGCAGAACTGATACTACAGGGCTGAGTTGGCGAAGCCCCCCAGGACGGGGACTCTGGCAATGGCCATGGCCGCCTCCTCACCTGGAGCCCCCTCCCCCTCCTGCAGCTCAACGCCCTCCTCTCCGTCCTGGCTCTTCTCGTGGCTGGGTGCAGCAGAGGCAGCGGCAGCGTCCAACCCGGGGTCCAACATGTCCATGGGGGGGGCACCGCAGACACCCATTCGCGTACCCTGCNTTCCGCACAAATGTGCGCAAGAACTTCTTTATGGTGAGGGTGACGGAGCACTGGAACAGGCTGCCCAGGGAGGTTGTGGAGTCTCCTTCTCTGGAGATATTCAAGACCCGCCTGGATGCCCACCTGTGCGACCTGGTGTAGGGAACCTGCTTTGGCAGGGGGGTTGGATTTGATGATCTCTGGAGGTCCCTTCCAACCCCTACGATTCTGTAATTCTGTGATTATGTGATTCTGTAATTTTTCCATCAGAATAGGAGAGCCTTACAAAAACAATTCCAACTGACAGTGGATCAGGCCCGTAACATTATTCTAACATGCCCAGACTGCCAGGCAATTGCCTCTTTGCCTCAAATTGGGACAAATCCCTGTGGCATAGCACCTCTTCAACTGTGGCAGACAGATGTCACTCATGTTCCCAAATTTGGCCATCTAAAATACATACATGTAACAATAGATACTCATTCTTCTTACATATTTGCCACAGCGCATACAGGTGAACGTAGTCACGACACCCGTAAACATTGGTTATCTGCTTACGCTGCTATGGGGATCCCACATACTATAAAAACAGATAATGGACCTGCTTATACTTCTAAGGCCACTCAAATTTTCCTCCAAGAATGGGTGTTAGACATATTACAGGCATTCCTCATTCTCCCACTGGACAAGCTATCATTGAGCGTACTCATCAAACACTGAAATCCATTCTTAATAAACAAAAAAGGGGGAATACGGGAGACACAACACAAGAAAGATTATGTAAGGCTTTGCTTGTGCTGAACTTTCTGAATCGTGATCATACAGATACAACTCGTGTGGATCGTCATTTTGGGGCCTCCCCAATGCTCAAGGAACGGCCAATGGTTAACATTCGGAATATGGCCACAGGGCATTGGGAAGATCCCTTACCACTGATAACTTGGGGTCGTGGATATGCTTGTGTTTCCACAGGGACTGGCCCTACATGGGTTCCAGTACGATATGTTCAGCCTCATCTCAAGGCAGAAAATAGCATCCAGCCCTTATAATGACTGGGAATGTGTGCTTCTTACTTATTGGTATTGCTTTGTGACTTGTTGTATTGCAAATAACAACATTAGTAATGATATGACATAGTGGGTGATTTTCCTGTGTTATCAATGCAGTCTCAAGAATTAGAATTATTAGGCATTATCTAGGTTGTTGCGTGCTTCTCCTATTTTAGAAGTAGACTGAATGTGAATTACATAGGATTTGATGTTACCAATGCTGGAATCTACAGGAATAGCTCTTTTAATGTATTAGTGTCACGGGGTTACCTGGACCAGTCTATGCCCGTGACAGGGATAGTGGGCCCAAGGGCCCCCCTTCCNCTCAGGGGAGACCTTATTGCTCTCTATAACTACCTGAAGGGAGGTTGTAGTGAGCTGGGGTTCAGCCTCTTCTCTCGTGTGACTAGTGATAGGACTAGAGGGAATGGCTTCAAGCTGCGCCAGGGAAGGTTCAGGCTGGACGTTAGGAAATACTACTACTCTGAAAGGGTGGTCACGCACTGGAATGGGCTGCCCAGAGAGGTGGTGGAGTCACCTGGAGGTGTTCAAAGAACGTTTGGATGTTGTGTTGAGGGACATGGTTTAGCGAGAACCATTGGTGATGGGTGAATGGTTGGACTGGATAATCCTGTGGGTCTTTTCCAACCTTAGTGATTCTATGATTCTGTGATTCTATGATTAGGATACAACTTGAGGGAAAGCAGTTGTCTCCCCGGGTTTATGTCATGGCATTGCCAGGAAATATCCAAATGTTAGTTGGAAGAGATATTCTGGGTCAGTTAGGAGCGGTTATTACGTCAGAAAAGGGTTTTCATTAGCGTCCACTGTGGAGCAACCTCCCATTCTTGCTATCACTTGGTTAACTGACAAACCTGTCTGGGTCGATCAGTGGCCGCTAATGCAAGAAAGGTTGCTGATAGCTGAACAATGAGTCATGGAACAACTGAAGGCAGGTCATATTAGACCTTCAAATAGTCCCTGGAACACACCTATTTTTGTCATTCCAAAAAAATCTGGGAAATGGCGTCTCTTACATGATTTAAGAAGAGTTAATGAACAAATGCAGAGTATGGGAGCTCTTCAACCTGGCCTTCCTTCCCCTGCTATGCTACCAGAAAATTGGCATTTGTTAATCATAGACTTAAAGGATTGTTTCTATACGATCCCATTGCATCAGACAGATTGTCAGAGGTTTGCATTCACTTTGCCGGCGATCAATAAGCAAGCCCCTTCGAAAAGGTTTGAATGGGTAGTCTTACCGCAAGGCATGAAGAATTCTCCTACTATGTGTCAATTATATGTGAGTTGGGCATTGAAACCGATTCGAATGCATTGGAAGCAAACAATTATATATCATTATATGGATGATATCTTATTTTGCAGAAAAGAATCATTTTCCCAACGTGATCTGGACTTTCTAAAAGGGTCCTTACAGTCTAAAGGGCTCATGATTGCACCAGAAAAGATACAGAAACAGGAACCATGGTTATATTTAGGCTGGAAAATCTCCAAGTCACTAATTAGACCACAAAAAATTGAATTTTCGACTAACATAAAAACCTTGACTGATGTGCATACATTATTGGGAAACATTCAGTGGGTTAGGAAATGTGCTGGCATCTCCAACAGTGCTATCGAATGTTTGCTTCCTTTGCTTCGCGGTACGTGTGCTGAACAAGCTGTGATGATCTCACCTGAGCAGCGCCTTGCTCCTGTTACCGCCTACAGGCTACAAAGTGAGAAAGTTCCTGATACTGCAGGAGTGATTTATAGTTGTTTTTCTCTATGCACCAATCATAGAATTGTACTCGCCCACTGCATTCGCTAGATAAGCTGTGTAATTTTAGCTCACTACATAAGCTGTGCGCTGTGTTTATTTTTAGCCCACTTCTTTCACTATATAAGTGTGGATTTTCTAAATAAAGGGGAGCGTGATGAATTAATCATATTGATACGTGTCATGACTCTGGGCCGTCTCCTCATCAGGATGGGACTTTTTGTTTTACCAGGAGTTATAGATGCTGACCACACTGGGGAGATTAAGATAATGGCATGGACACACTCACCCCCCTGCTTTATTCCCAAAGGCTGAAAAATAGCACAATTAATCCCTTTTCATTCTATGGCTGAACTTGGCATCAGGGACCAAACTGGTTTATTTGGGGGCATGGACAAAATTGCTGTGCTATGGACTACACAAGTGTCAAAAGACAAACCATTATTACCATGCTTAGAAAACGGCCGACAGTTATTAGGCCTAGTGGATACCGGAGCTGATGTTACCATCATTAAGTCAAGTGAATGGCCCTCTGAATGGCCACTAAAAGACCCTAATTCTGCTACTGTAGGAGTTGGGGGCTTGCAGCAGCCCAAACAAAGTGCCCGAATTTTATCTTTTGAAGGGCCTGATGGTCACATTGTTCATGCTGCTCCTTACATCTTGCCAGTTCCCTGTACTTTGTGGGGTCGTGATCTTTTAAGTCAGGGGGGCATGATTTTGCAGACAAATTTTCCATAAGGGCCATTGATTGGCAGCAACCTATACCCCTAGCTTGGAAAACAGAACAACCTATTTGGGTAGATCAGTGGCCCTTAACAAAGGAAAAGTTACTGCATTTACATGAGCTAGTTTGAGAACAGCTAGCTGCCAGTCACATAGTGCCTACTACCAGCCCTTGGAATACTCCGGTCTTTGTTATCCTCAAGAAGAATGGAAAGTGGAGGCTTTTACAGGACCTGCACACTGTCAGCGCAGTAATTGAGCCCATGGGGGTGTTGCAGCCTGGTCTTCCTTTGCCTTCAATATTACCTTCGAATTGGCTTATAGCAGTCACTGATTTAAAAGACTGCTTTTTACCATTCGACTTCATCCAAATGATGCACCACGATTCGCTTTCTCAGTGCCCTCCATCAACCAACAAATCCCTGCTCAGCGGTATCATTGGACCATGTTACCACAAGGAATGCTTTATAGTCCAACAATATGTCAGTTGACTGTAGCAAATGCATTACAACCAGTATGAAAAGCTAGACCTCATGTCCTTATTTATCATTACATGGACGATATATTAATAGCAGCAGAACAAGAAGAAGGTCTAAAGGACGCTTTATTGCTCATCCGGCAGGCAGTCCAATCTGTCAGTTTACAAATAGCAGAAGAAAAGGTGCAGCTTAGTTCTCCATGGAAATATTTAGTATAGAAAATTACATCTCACACCATTCAGCCACAAATCCTCAAAATAGTACCTCACTTACAGACATTAAATGATCTGCAAAAATTATTAGGAACCATCAATTGGTTGTGATCGCTTTTGGGTATTACTACTCAACACCTGCACCCTCTATTCCAGCTACTCAAAGGAGACCCAGATCTAACCTCTAAAAGACAATTAACACCAGAAGTGCTACAATGCTTAGAGTCTGTAATAACATCACTGCAACATCGATAGAGCCATCGTGCTTGTTTATCACTTCCAGTATCTCTTATAATAATATCAAACTCCTATCAGCCATATAGCTTGTTATGTCAATGGGATACCTCAAGAAAAGATCCTTTCATTACCCTTGAATGGATATTCTTACCGCATGTATTTTCAAAAACCATTACATCATGAGTGGAGATGTTTGCAATGCTAATACAGTGAGGTTGACGTCATCTACAAATTTTACAAGCTCTTGACCCTGATTGCATCTCCATACCTGCTACTAAAAAAGATTTAGATTGGATGCTTGCACTGTCGCTCGCTTTACAAACTGCTATGGCAGACTGTATCAGACAAATTTCCACCCATCCCCCCAAACATCAGTTACTACATAATTTGAGTGATCTGTCCCTTACTACTAATATTTTACTTTCACATGTTCCAATTCCTAATGCTGTTACTGTATTTACAGATGGCTCCGGCAAGACACACTGAGCAGTGGTTCTCTGGCATGCGACTGCTACATGGTGGCAGTCAGACGTACATATTGTCGATGGATCACCTCAAATCGTAGAACTGGCTGCAGTAGCTCGAGCTTTTCAAATTTTTTCAGAACCAAAGCTTAATATAACTGACACTTTGTATGTTACAGGTATCATTCAGCGGATTGAAGGATCTTTTCTTAAGTTAACAACCCTGCTTTGTTTGCATAGCTCAAGCGAGTTTTACATTATGTCTCTCACCGTACTCTTCCTTATTTTATTATGCATATTCGATCACACACTACGTTGTCTGGTCCTTTAACTGAGGGCAACCGTAAGGCTGATCAAGCCACAGTCACCTTTCCTACCCCTCAATTATTTCAGCAAGCGCGACTCTCCCTTTTTTGCCGAGGTTCGCTGCTTCGGAGCTGTCTCAGCCAGAGCCGCAGCGGCTGATCGCAGGGTGCATGGGGTTCTTGATTGGTTCCCTCATCCAGGAGGGATTCCCAGGGCAACAGAGCAGCCCGGCAGCTCTCGTGAGAGCGGCTGACGTGGCGGGGGTGTTGCCAGGGCAACGGTGGGAGATTTAAACGGGCGCAAACCCAGAAGAAGCCCTTTTTCACCGAGGTTCGCTGCTTCGGAGCTGTCTCAGCCAGAGCTGCAGTGGCTGATCGCGGAGTGCACGGGGGTCTCGATCGGTTCCCTCATCCAGGAGGGATTCCCAAGGCAACAGAGTAGCCCGGCAGCTCTCGCGAGAGTGGCTGACGTGGCGGGAGCATTGCCAGGGCAATGGCTCTGCATCCACGCCCACTGCCTAGAAAAAGCCTCAAGGAGGACAGCGACGACGTGTCCCTGCCCACCAGAACAAAGAGGAGGAGTATTATAACTGTGAAGTGAGTGGTAAGTGCGGGGGCACCCGTTAATGACCTGGTAAAGGGGCGAGGGCAGAGCCAGCACTACCAGCAGCAGGGCGGGGCTGATCAGTCTCACCCTGTTAAGGCTATTCTAATTTGCACTAGTGAGTCTGCTGGTTTACCATGGCTGCACCTCAGCGGAAGGCTACTGCCTCTAAAAATGTGGAGACCCAGACAGAGGTCCCATGCACATGGAAAAGGAAGACTGCACCCAAGAAAAATGTGGAGACCCAGACTGAGGTCCCAAAACAACACACTAGTGTTCAGCTCACTGGCTGTGATGAGTGCCAGAGCCTGGCCTTTGCAGTGCCAGGTGATGGAGGCAGCGCCTGTGTAAGGTGTGAACAGCTAAATGACTTACTCAGCCTCATGGTCGACCTGGAATGTTGTCATGGAGGGCTATGTGCTTTTTAGGAAAGATTGGCTGGCGAGGCGGGGTGGTGGAGTTGCTCTTTATGTGAGAGAGCGGCTAGAATGTACTGAACTCCACCTGGGGGAGAGTGATGTAGCGGTGGAGAGCTTGTGGGTGAGAATCAAGGGGCAGGCTGGTATGGGTGACACTGTTGTGGGTGTGTANTTTTCTTTTCTTTTCTTTTCTTTTCTTTTCTTTTCTTTTCTTTTCTTTTCTTTTCTTTTCTTTTCTTTTCTTTTCTTTTCTTTTCTTTTTTTTGAGGGGGAGCCCTGGATTTTACCGGGAGGGGCACAGCCCCGAGGCCCCCCCCGCACCACTCAGGCCCAGCGGCCCTGCAGCAATGCAGCAGTCACATGATTGGAAAATTTTACAGCAACAAAGAAGACGGTTTCGGATTATGGTATTGGGTCTGAGGCGGCTCGACAAATAATTAGTTGGATTTTTTCAGCAGATGTGATGGCACCATATGATTGTATTAATGTAGCAAAATTATTGTTATCCCCTTCTCAATTGTTACTCTTTGAGCGTGAATGGCGTAGACTTGCTGATCGTGAGGTGTCTATTCCTCGTCAGCAGGGAGATGCACTTTATGGTGTTCCTGCTGAAATGTTAACAGGAACTGGGGGTTTTGCAAGTATGCAGGTACAATTACAATTTCCTGTGATAATTCATCAGACTGCTGCACAGCTTGCCTTGAAAGCCTTATTTAGCATTCCTGGGGAAAAGAAGGCACCACCTTTTGCTGCAGTAAAGCAAAGGGTTGGTGAACCGTATTCTAAATTTATCGATCGATTGTGGAATTCAATTGCGGAGCATCCAAACTTGGTAGATGACACTAAACGAAGTGTCTTCAGAATGCTTGCCTTTGATAATGTGAATCAAAGGACGTAAAGCATTTTGGTGACATTACCCAGAACTGCCAGGGTTGAAGAAATGTTGGAACGGGTTGATCAGGCAGACCAGGGCAGGCAGGCAGCAGTAGTAGCGCAGGCAGTAAAATCAGCTCTACAAAAGCAACCGTTTGCAGCGGTGGTAAAAAAGGGGGAATTTAATAAAAGGGGAACTGATGTCAACTGGGTGTGTTATCGATGTGGTAAAACGGGGCATATAAGAAAGAAATGTTTTTTCACAGTATGGTGTGATAAGTGTCAGAATGATACTCATGCAACTGCAGTCTGCCGATGCTCGGGAAACGGGAAACACAGCGCTAACAGCCGCGCGACGACGACAGTAGCTGCAACAAGACCGATGGATTTCTCGACCAAGCAGTCCCAGCAACAGCAGGAAGTCTCGGAGTGGACTTGGCAGCAGCAATGAGTGTCACTTTAACTGATAAAACAGTTACTTTGATTCCCACAGGGGTACAAGGTCCATTGTCAAATTTACAGCTGGGAGGGTTACTTTTGGGTCGATCATCTGCAGGGTTAAAGGGTCTTACTGTCATTCCAGGTGTAATTGATGTGGACTTTAAGGGTGAAATTATGGTAATGGGGTATACGTTAAATCCTCC
>JACDJE010000062.1:0-135955 GCA_016647715.1 Pavo muticus
TTTTTTTTCCGGGGCCTGTGCCCCCCTGTCACAGACTTGTATCCAGAGATAACCCGTGACACATGGGTTTGCACGCCACAAACTGGAGGGACAACTGCCACAGTAGCATAGCTACTGATTTAAGTGTACTGCTCTGGGCAGTATGAGGCCAGCAGAGTTCTATGTGCTGTCCCCAGGCTGGGTATCCTCTGGCATACTCACCCCCAACTTCCTATAGAGCCCACTGAGAATTCAGTTGCATTTGTCTCCACTTAATCTCCTGGCAGGGATGTTTTGAGGCAGGTTTCAGGAGCTGCAGTCCAAGCATCAGCTCATTCCTAATGCTAGAGTTCCTGCATCTCAGAGTCTTGCCTGGGGCACAGGTCATTTTGTGTCATTCAGAAAGCAATGGACTCTAACATGGCCTAATGTTAGAAAAGCCATTTGATCACAACAAAAAATCAGAGCAAACAGCTCCATTTGGAACCTCTTGGGAATATGGAAGCATGTTCCTAACAGAAACATTCTCCTAACTAAGGCTTTTTGTCATCTCTTCTCATCTGAAAGATAAAATCTGAAGTAAAAATATAAGATTGCTTATTGTCAGGGTGGGTAGGTGAAAAACATGATCCTAATGTCCCCTCCCCCCCCAAAAAATCCAGAGA
Organism: Pavo muticus; assembly: GCA_016647715.1. Classification (NCBI taxonomy): domain Eukaryota; kingdom Metazoa; phylum Chordata; class Aves; order Galliformes; family Phasianidae; genus Pavo; species Pavo muticus. The sequence goes on from JACDJE010000062.1 coordinate 645, forward strand.
ATTAAGAGTCAGCACATCTGCTATCCAGACTGCATCAGTTCAATTAAGTGAATTAAGCATAACTGAGGACACAACAGACACATAGTTAAGTACAATATGTGGCTTTTTTATAAGAAAAAAAATCTTACCTCACAGGTCCACTAGCTCTTTTTGTTGCTGACATTTTTTAAACAGAGCTGTTGAACAAAAGCATAGAAGCCTAGCTAATAGAAGCACTTATTCCAGAAAGCAATCCTGAGTCACTCAGTGGAGCAGAGCAAAGCAAAGCAGAAGCAAACAACCAACGTCCACTCTCAGTTCACATAAACAGCTGCATCCCTGATTACCCCCGGAGAGATCGCTATCCTGGTGCCTATTCCGTAAGCCTTTGTACTTTCCCCACACCTACACAATCGACATTGCACTTACACACTACACTGACCGTAACAACTAATCCCCCCAAAATGATGTTCTCAGGACACATGCAACTTCTTGGTAACATCACTGAGCCAAGAGGTGGGAGAGCCTGTACTTCATCCATTTTTAAAACCCTTTACTCTTATCATTAACCATCTGCAGCAAACCAAAATATTTTACTACCTCACGTGGACAAAGGGCTTGAATCGGGAATGAGAAATACTACACATGTGTCTTCACATAAGTTATTACTGTAAGGTCACTTGAAGCAAAGCAAGTCAGTCAAGCGCTTGCTGCTGGTGAGCTCTGTCTGATTCGATGTGTCCAACACAGTGCAATGGGAACAATTGCAGAGAGCTCAGCTACTGTCTCAACTATTTTGGCTCATACCTAGACTAGGTATTTGACTGCCATTGCCAATTTGTCTTGTCTTTTTTTTCCCCCCATTGTCAAGAGGTCTGGAGTACATGAGAGTAAAATGCAAGGCCCATCTATTTCAGTGCCATCTGACCTATCTTTCTATAGAAAAAGAAAACACAACAGCAGATAAAAAGGAACTAGCTGCAACACACCAGCAGGCTGTGTCAGCAAGCAGAGTATATGGCCCAAAGGACACCTTGTTCCGAGGACATACCTTTAGTTCAAGTGTCCCATATCCCTATATGACTTAGTTTCATTTGGAAGGAAAATCCTTACATACATACTGGGATGAAAGAATAAAAAACAGCCTTAGTGAGTCCTCAATGTAGCAAGCTGGTGAAGCAACATGAGACAGAATACAGCTGCCCTGAAGCATGGGTAAAGCCAGGAACGCTCTAGATGGGCCAGAGGTCAATAAGACACTGCAGAAGTTACAGTGCATATCCTGGCACTTTCCAGAATGGGGCTGTAGGGTAAGTGCATCCCATGATGGAAGCAAGCTCTGTCAGCTACTGTGTTTCTATAGCAGCACCATTCGGTTTCCTTTCAGCGCTTGCATGTTTATGCCTCTGTATATAAAATAACTATCACAGGCAGTTAAGAGCTACTTTTAAGGTTGCCTACGCTTTTCTGCTTTATATTATTTACAAGAACAAAACTCACTGGCTTTCCTTTAAAATGGCTACCTAATGCAGGCGCACTGTTCTCTGGAGGGCCTTTGTAAGGGAGCTCTTAACTTCTGTCAGGGTAGCACCTGAAATTTCTTTAGGCTTAGTCAAAGGATACACTGTGAAAGTAGCTAGGGCCCCATGGATGTAGCAGCTTCATCCACAGCTGGTAGCCAGCTGGATACTATCAGATCCATCCCTGGGAGCTCACTGCTGACACCTGCTGCTCCTAGGTGCCCATAGCGAGCCTTCTCCCTGAAACCGTGGCTACCCACACAGCAATAGCCCTGCACACTTCAATACTTGTGACTTGGCAAGGGATAAGTATAAGGGATCAGTGTTGTGAGATCAGCAGGATGGGACAAAGTGCAAGTAGACAACATCAAAGTTCTGACTGAACAAGGTTAATTTTGAGAAGATTGAAGAACCTCAGATAAGAACATTACGGTTGTATTTCCAACTGCCTGCCTATGTCTTTCTGGCAAACATTACCATTTAAGAACAAATCCATTTGTAAGTTATAGGCTGAAATTCTAGGCTTAGCTGAAAAACTAACCAATAAAGAAAACACAGAAGTATACAAAGGGGAAGAAAAAAGAAGATAGCCCAGTGAAGAGATGACCAAGGTTTATAGTACACAAGTACAGGGAATAGGGTAGGACAAGGCAAGCCCCAGTGAACAAAGAACTTAGAATGCCACTTCTAAAAGACTCAAATTGCATCTTCAAATTGCAAAATGCATACTACTTTATCAACTGCAGCCTAATGAAGATGGAGCCCATAGTCTGCAAATAAGTTACTTTATCTCTAAAATTTCACTTGCATTTACAGTTCTAACTCCAGACAAGCCCTGATATTCCTGTCAGCTTGATGTCTCTTTAGCTCTAAGCAAGCTGTCCTCCAGCTCTACTTCTTGAGACAGCTGATCTCACCTCAGGCCAAAAAAAATCAACTCCCTCTTTCAGACCACTGCAGATTTTTACCTTCCCAGAGTTAGGGGAAGAAGTGGTCTTCCTTAAAGTCAGTGCCAAAAGGATTCAGTAGGACCACTACTATAAGTGCTAATTACAGGACTGAACTAAGGAGCAGCCACCTGCATGTCAGCATTGCTTGAGGAGGCTGTGTGGGCAGCTTCTTTTCCACCAAAGGGCAATTCAGTTACTCTAAATTAAAGGTTTCTCAGGCAGTACATACTTCAGTTAAAGTAAGATTTTTATGATTAAGTGTATCCTATTTGATTAATTGCCTTCATCTCAGACAGTATAACATTATCACAACAATAGCAAAAGCTTTCAGAAAAATTTCTATGAAATAGATAAATAAAAAAAGAAGAGGTCCCCATCCCATCTACGGCAGGATACTAACTAAAATATGTTTTAAAAAGATGAAAGAAATGCACAGTAAACATTACAAGCATATTATAAGCATGTAACCTGAGAAGTACATATTGCATGCATGAAACTATGATACTAGGCAACCTAACTAGGTTATCTAAAAGTGCACTAACCATTCAGCCCTATCTCTTAACTCACAGGGAGAAAAACAAATATAAAGCATCACTGGATTTTTATCAGAAAGGAGTTCCGCTTTACTATTTCAAAATTCCTGCGTGTTTGCTTTAGAGCTAAGTCTCCCAGACAGACCAACAACCTGAACAGTTTAGCTCTAATAAATATCTGGTGATGCAAAGCTCTACTCTTTCCCAAGTCCTTGTTATCACTAAAAGAGTGAAGAACAGCCATCAGCTGTACCCACAGTTGGAAATATCCAGGCCCACCTATGGGCTGGGCCAGCCAGACATCAGCAGACAACTCTAGGAACTCCCAGCCAGCAGCAAGTCACCATCCCCACACACTCAAAAGCCAAATATTTAATTAAAGATTCACAAAGGAATTAAAACGTAATTGAAAAAAGAGTAACAAAAACCAGTTCCAAGCCACCTCTCCCTTACTTTGATGCTGTAGCTATGTTCCCCACACACACATCTCCACACACTGCCTGCCAGAAAGAGAAACAAGCACATCCCTCAGTGTTATGCCCTAAAATATTAGCACCTGAGGGCCCCCACCTGTTCTCCCACTAATTGAGAACACCTGCAGCATACCCACCCTGCAACCCTGCTCCACATCACCCCCAACTGGGATGCTTTTACAATTAAATTCCTTTTTCCTTACCCAAAGTATTCCCATATCACGTCAAGAGTGTGTGCATGACAACTATATCAATTACTCCAAAATTAATGCCTCCTATTTATTTCCATAAAAGCTGCATGCTTTCCAACACATTGAAGACACATCCTTCTCTCTCAGCACCTTGGTGTTACAATTGAAAAGATTAATGCAATAGAAAGACGATACAGGAGCGTAACAGCAAAGAGACTAGCACAAATAGAATGGTGTTACAAAGAAAAAGAAGAGGTGCTCACCCGTTTCTGAAGATCTAGGCTTGCAGGAAAGACTCCATAAGGGAAGGACCTCCAACCAGAGCTCCTTCCCCAGTGCCAGTCAGCACTTAAATGAGGTCTAAGAGAGGTGCAGCCAGGCTCCACCCCTTCCGGTCACACAGATGAATTGCCTTCACCTGTGCTCTCAGGGCTGACCGGGTCTTTTCCCCAGGTGCTCATCAGTGGTTCAGGGAGTGACTCAAGAGTTATCATACACTTAGCCTCTGCTTCCTTGGCAGGACACGATTTCCTGGTTTGCACACAGTGTGTGCTCAACAGTTGTTGCACACAGCTCACAACTCCACTTGGAAAACCACAGCCTACCAGCTACAACCCAACAGATTCCACATGTACCCTTCAGCAAACCCTGAGCACCAACTCAAGCAGCAGACTAAGGGATGCAGCATGTGGCTGCTAGCCATGGCTATGGGCCAGCTGCTACTTTTACCAAAGCCAGAACCAAGTGCTGGGAAGCTGTACTGGACCCCCACTGATGCCCCGGAAAGGGACTAATGCACTAAGTGGACAGTTTTCCGAGATAAAATTCTTATGATATGTGGTTGGAGAGATTTTAAGGCTTTGGCAATTGTGGAACAAACCGTTGGCTGAAAGAGTCAACAGAAAATTGGAAATAAGTCCTAGATAAGTGAACATGACTATAGTTTGGCTAGCTGCTCCATAGTTTCGGGCAATGCATGGAAGGACAGTGCTGGTCAAAAACCTTTCTCCCAACCAAATGTGTTCTGAACATCCACTGCACTCACTTGATAGTTGCCATGGCAATAATGCCATATCACCTTTTCTCACTCAAAGTTCCAGCAACAGAGAACAAACAATATGCTGCCTGAACCAGAATCAGAGCTAAAGCTGCAAAACAACAGGAATCAAAAAGCCATTTACCCAAGCTCTGCTTTTTTCTATCACTTAAATTGCAAGTCAAACATTCAATAACTGTCTTTCTTAGCCTTGGAAAACAAAAAAGCTATTGATTTTCTGCACTTTTTCTTTTGTGCTGACTTCTTGCTCCCATTAAAAAGCCACCAGAAAAGCAAAAGGTTTCCCACTGAGTTTGTATCCAGGGAGAGTTTGCATGGAAGCATTAATGAAGAGTAATAAAAGACCAACAAATGATGTGCGACAGGACTCGCAAAATGTCAGCTCAAGTGACTTCTGCTACTTCTGTCTTCTCCCAGAAGGTGGAGCCAAATGACCAAGTGTCTGTAGCCCCACAAGATGCACGGAGGCACTACTGGACAAAACTCTTTCCAATGTAGGTAACGTTAGTCTCACTCTTCTGTTCCCATTGCCAAGGTTGGCTGGGAAGGCAGTCAGGTTTCTGGCAGGCCTTTTTTTTTTTTTTGGCATGTCACAGCTGTTTTATATCCCTTTGAAAAGAAAGGAAGCCAACAAGATCAAGGTCAGAAAGCTTCAAGTAGCTTCTTAAGAAAGATAAATGAAAGGCAAAATAAATAAATAAATAAAAATCTCCAAATCTCTACACAAAAGAAAATAAACCTTTACTTCTGACTGGCAGCATAAAGAACCTATTAACATCTTCATCACAATAATTTCAAAGTTAAAAAAAAACAGGCAACAAAACTCCCCCACTAAAATATTACTGTCTCTTGGCTTGCATGTTATTTACAGTAACTAAAAACTCTGGGAAAAAAGCTGAAAGGGAATGCTCTTAGTAGAGGTGCAAGAATTGATAGGCACACCCTGCCCTCGTATTCTGTGATCTCCTGCTGGGAGCAATTGAAAAAGCCATACTACAAGAGCAGGCTGTCTGGAACGGCATTTCGGTTTGACCTAAATCATTCATAAGTCATTCAAAAGGGCTTCTTTCACTTTGTACAACACGCAGTGACCTTGTTTCAGAGGATAAGCAGCAAGAGATGAGCTGAGACTTGTGCGGGAAGCCAAGTGATGGCAATGCATCAAAAACACACTTTCTGAACACCTCCCGTGGATTCAGTGAAGAGAAGAAATCCCCTATCTGACTAAAAATCATGTAAGGTCCATCTTGAGGCCCATCATTTTCAGAGGCAGATTTGCTATTGAATTCACTGATTCCAGGCTGGGCCCTCATGGCCAGTTTACCTCTGATGAATTCTATACTATTATGTTGTTCTCCTTGCAACAACACTGTGCCAAATTCTCTCATCTCCACTGGTAACACCAAGCTATTCAGGACAGTGTAAGAGAGCAAGAACTGCTCAAGGAGCTGTGAAAGAAGAACATCTAAGACTTGGTAACTTGGCCAATACAATGGCAGACAAAATCCATCTAGACTGCAAAGTAATGCACACGGAGAAAGACAACAATCTTAACGTAACACACAAACACTGATTCTCCAGCAGACTCCGTTTCACACTCAAGTTTTGCAGCATGTGGAAGAGCTCTAACTACATAGCAGGACAGTGCATAGTCATGTAATTTTTTTACATAGAAATTTAGCAGAGCTGCAATAATTGGACTGCTTGGGGGGCAATAAAATACCAGGATGATGGTCTGGTCTTGGAGTCAACTGTACAGAAGTGCGTTCCTCTAACAGCAAAGATCTCACAGTACTGGTATATTCTCTAGCAAAAAGAAAAGATCTACCTTCTATAAAACACGAGTATTTTATAGCAGAGTACAAATTTAAGACCTTTGTTTTACCAAAAATACACGTAATGCCATTTGATACCTGAATTAACATTAAAATGGAAGTGGAGCAGATCACTCATTTGATTCCCCACCACCCTTATCACCCCACTGGACATTTCTCACATTTTGCAGAAGCTAATTGCCGGTAAAATCAGTGATTTCAATTATCAAAAACTGTTTTCAAAATATTCTTCTTGCTTTTGAAATGCATGCAAAAATTTTCTAATGATATATTTTTTTCCTTGAAGGAATCAAATTACCATTTTCAATCAGTTTTAATGACAGAAGAATTTCGATTAGATGAGAACACAAAATTTGTTCCCAACTACTTCGGGCCAGAATTCATTGTTTAGGGACAGAAATCTTACTTTTTGCCTTATAAATAAACCTAGGGGTTGATGTCAATAACGTTTCACTTGCTCATGGAATTCAGAGCTTCAAGATAAGATCACATCACACTTCAGGTAAGCTGCACTTTTATGATTTAATCAAAAATCATTATTTTGACTTTGTCATAAAGTGTTCAAACTTTGTCACAAATTATACAGATGTTTCTCATTACAAGAGGCTTAGAATTGAGCTTGAGGTCTGTACAGGAGATTCCCCATGGTTTGTACTAGCTGAAAAGGGCTGCAAAAGGATTAAAATTTGACAGTTATCAAATATTGGTAGGATATTATCACATGGAGGTTTTAGATTTATAAAGAGGAAAAGACTAACAAATGAGCACAGTGAGTGAAAGCCCAGCTGCATCAATGCTGATTCTCATTTGACTCAGATCCTCAGGCAGCATCTGAAGAACAGGACAACCTAAAGAAGTCATTTACGTTGTTTAGCTGAGATAGAGCCTTGATTCAGCTGCACACCCATGTCCCACTTTGGGTTTGTGCTGCAGAGGAAGTAGGAAGCCTGTCAAAGAGAAGCTCTGTTTTGTTAAATGGAACAAAAGCAAAACATGAACTCTGCTGAGCTTGGCATAGGCACACAGTTATTGACAAACCCAGACCAAAGGCTGAAAGGACCCATTTTTGCCCAATTATAGATATATGTGAAAAACAAAAGGGCAGGGACAGAGCAGAGAAAACTGAACAAAGAAGGAGAATGCCTGCTTGCCCATCTCTCAGCGTCTGTATGTCAGATGTGATGCAGAAGTACATCACCTTGCAGGAAACAGTTACAACAGAGCTGAGAGTACAGAAAGAAAGAGATCCATTGCTTCATGAGTTTGCAGATATGCTGCGTGACTAAGTTTAGGCTTCGTATCACATTCTCCTTGGGCACGTGGGATTTGTAGGGACCCCAGCCCTCAGATATGTAGGTTGCTCCAAGAACAACGTCTCCTATTTATTTCCATGGAAAGAACAACTGATACAAAGAGCTCATTAACACTACTTGATAGAGCAAATGCTCAGCTACAAAACACTACTTTTCAACATAGTCACCACCATCAGCTATACATTTTCACCAGCAATGAACAGAAGTCTACATGCCATGCTCCTAAAAATCTGCACGGCCATTCGGAATGCAGCTTATCTTTCATGCTGTTGTTACCACTGCTGAAATGCACCACCCACTGCCTCACTGTGCTGACTTCCACTGTTTGATCTCCAGAAACACTCAACGAATGTCAATGGATGCCTTTTTTTTTTTTTTTTTTTCCTGGAGGAATTCACTGACACCCCTTTGCTTCATTTGCCCTTCCACGTCAGACGCCATTCTGTCAGACTGCCCCTCTGCTGCCATCTGTCACACAGCAACAACATGTAAGGGAACAATGGTGGGAACGTTCAGCCTCTACTGCCATACCGCCAAGATCTGCCTCTGATGTTGTCAACCAACATCATAAAATAGGAGGCATTGCTCTCAGAGCACTCCTAATATAATATACATATGGCTGGGGAAATCCCAGGCATGACAGAATACAAGCCAGGAAATCGCAGGTGAATTTAAGCAGAGTCTGACTCAGAAGCAAGTTTGGTTTGCTCCACATCCATGGGAAGAGGTAGAAATGAATACACTGCTCAACTTCATGGCTTCAGCCCTTTAGAGTCACAAATCATGCAGTCGCTAAAAGGAGGAATGTTTTTAAACGATAAGAGTGGAGATTGGGTTAGATGTTAGGAGGAAATTCTTTACTCAGAGGGTGGTGAGGCACTGGCACAGAGTGCCCAGAGAGGCTGTGGATGTCCCATCCCTGGAGGTGCCCAGGGCCAGGTTGGATGGGGCCTTGCCAGCCAGTGGCTGGCAACCAGCCCACAGCAGCGGGTTGGAACTGAATGGGCTCTAAGGTCCCTTACAACCCAAGCCATTCTGTGATTCTATCATTTTCAATCACACAGTCCTATCCCTTCCAGCAGCTTAAGGATGGAGGATGACTTTCAACAGGATTACACATGCATATATCTCACTGTCAAAACTAGAGCGAGCTCTTAAAACCTCTTGAACTCTTCTTTAAGAAAATACAGGCCAAAAGCTTAAATTTATACTTGGAGAAGAATACATTTTAAGGAAAAACAAAGTACACAAACCAGGTTTAAAATCATAGGTGAGAATACTTACCACAGGTAAGTACTGGAGCACTTCTTTGCTCCAATACCTAGTTAACCACAGGGTTAAATTTTTATATCTGATCTCTACTCCAAATTTCAATTTCCAGCCACTGGATTTTGTTATTTCCTGGGGTCAAGCTCAAAGCTGTCAATTATCAATGTTTTTGTTCCCCTTAGAGGTAATTATAGCCTACGAGGAAGTTGCTCATTTATCTTTGCTTTGATGAGACAAATACTGAAAGCTCCTGGAGTCTCTCTGTATAATGTATTTTTTTTCAAGCCTGTTTAACTGTATGTTTTCTTTAAACATTGTCCAGCCTCACAAAACTTCTTGAAATAAAGGTTAGAACTAGACTGGTTCAACATGAATGCAGCTGTGGGATTAGTGACATCTCACACATACAGTGGTACTCTCAGAAATCACAGAGGCTGTTCACAAAACGGTTGAAGATACCTTTTGCCCAGTAGTGCTATTTAGCTCCATTGGTAGAAGATGGCATAAGCATGTGCAAGAGAACTGGGCGAATAGTATGATTTTATGCATAGCTACTTTAAAGTAAAGTCATTCTGAGTGGCAGGATTCCAGTTCAGCTCTTTCAAATCATCAGAGGGAGATCTGAAGAAGAAATGCTTGAGATTTATTAAAAAAAAAAAAAAAAAGAAAAAAAACCAAAAGCTTTGAATCAGTAGCAGTACAGTACTCCTTCACTCCACCTCCTTTGCCAATTTCAGTGCCATGCACCTTTCCCCTCAAGAAAAGGAGACGATAATAAATACATGTTAAACCTTTTCCTGGCAAATATCACTTCCTGTGAATGGAGGCAATGCCTTATGAATTCCTAAATGAAGAGTCACATAGCACACATTGTTTGGTTTCTTAATAATCGGCCCACTGCTGGTGCCCTTGATATGAAGTTGTAACAGAATATGGGGAGAGTAAGGGTTAAGAGTAAGCATGCTCAGATCCACATCTGCAGTAGCCACTATTATAAGTCAGAAGGTAGCAACAAATCATCAGAACTTGCATTTAAACCACACCTTTGTATGTCCTGCTTCAGTTTTAGAGATGAGATTATCTCAACATAGTCTGGGAAGGAATTTCGGCTTCACTTCTTATCTAAAGTTTTTGATACACGTTTTTAATGGCAAGATAAAAATGCCTTGCACACAGAGAGATTCTTTTCTGTCAGATCTGGGAGTTAGTGATAAATTCTGATGCAGCACCGTAAATAACTGTTTCCATTTAATGATGCTGAGCATGCTAGGCTACGTCAATCATCCCTTGGAAATGAAGAGGAGATGTGATTTGAAATGGCAAGCTGCGGGTGTCTAATCAATAATCCCATTATGTGTCAAGCAAACTAAATTTGATTATCACAGAGCAGCTACAGTTCCCCTTGGTGAAGTCACAACTCAGTTGCCAAATTCCCAGTCTCAAATCTATCAGGTTAAATCGGTGGAGAATTATTTAAGTTCCAAATGCAGAGATACTAAGACAGAGGGTTTGTGAGAGACAGCAGTCCCATAACTGCTGCCAACCACAGGAGATTTGACCCTCTAGTGGAAACGAGGCAAAAATTTTAGTGCTTCTTTCTAAAAATCTCTAGCCTTTCACCAGTCCTTAAGATATCACTTTCCCCAGTCCCCTCAGTAGATCCTCTCACTGCATAGCCCTTTGAGTTTTAGGTAGTTCAGACCAAAGGTAGCCTTGTCACTAGATCTCTAACATCAGCAGGATTATTCAGTCCTTTTAGTAGTGCTCTTCCTAGCACTCTATAGCACAGTCCATCTTGTAGATTGTTCCTTTTCATTGATACATCAACAAAGACCCATGTTTGGTCTAGCTCTTCAACTTTGCAACTTGACATCTAAGTGACCTGCAAATGAGTAAGCAGTAAATCAAAGGATGTTGCAAGATCCAACAGTATACTCCTACTAGGGATCTGCAAGATTTCACGACATTGGCCCAGGCCACTCAACCATTTCCTTGGTTTGGTCTCCACACTCACAAGAATGTCAGCTCAAAGCTATGTGCTGCTTACTCAGCATCTACATATATACTAATAATGCGTTCTTCTTATTCAATATCTACATATACATTAATGATACTGGACCCCTTGGGAAATGCAAATGTAGCAGTTGTGTCAACGCCACTGCGATGCATTCATACACAAATAGCAGCTCAGACTCGTTATGATTCCACTCAAGTCAGTACAAATACAGATTTTGCTGCAAGCTACTATTTGTGGCGAATCTATATTAAAAATAATGCTACAAATTGCACAAAACAGTGTGCTTGTACCTAGCTCTAGGCTGGTTTCAATAAACACATGGTCTCTTTGGAAGCGATAACAGAATTATTTTTCTCCTCTTCTGTAGTGGCAACGTGGTGAGAGGTTTGTGAAGATCAAGGGATAAAATGGTCTCATCTGCATTTCAGAGACTCCAGCTGGAAGTGTTTCCTGTGTGTGAAACAGCAACGTTGTTTATAACCCTGAGATTAAGTTTTCTCATTCCTTATGTAAAGCATAAAAAAGTTTTGACCTGTATTTACTAAATTAATATTCTAATTAATGCTGAAAGTTTTACTTCAAGATTAAAAAAAAGTCTTAAATTAGATCCAAGACTTTAAAGCAGTGATGACTAACAGTTACTTTGGAATATACAAAATCAATGCCTTTTCAGTCTTATGTACCAGGAGAAAAAAAAGAAATGAAGTGTTCAAAGATGTATTTTTTTAAAACAAGATTACAGGCAGTGTTATCAAGCACCTGCTTTGGATCATGATTCCATGGATCTGAGGGTTAGATATCACACATTAACCACAAGCAGGTTAGGGTTTTTAGGGTGCTCCAATTCCAGTTAGTTACCTGCAGACAAGTTCAAAGCACTTGGCAGAAGCCAGTTGCCTCTGTCAGTTTCCTTTGAAAAAAAATAAAAAAAACAAACCACCATCAGAGCTATTTACCACTAAAGCAGGAACCTCTGGCACATTGGAGAAGCAAGCAGCCAGCCAGCAACGCCATTTTCCCCTTCCTCAGAGCCCTTGTAAAAATTCATGTTGTGGGTCTGCTTGAGGTAGGTTGAGACATGCAATACCCTTTGACCCCTGTCCACTAGAAAGCTCAACAAAGAGGTCTCAAACATAGCCAAAAAGGTGAGGCAGCCCAAGGAGGCAATGGAGCAGTGGCAGGGCCTTAGCTGCAATTCTCAAATGACTTGCATTGCATTTTGTTCTTGCTACCATTTGTTTGGTTTTTTTTTATTATTATTTTTATATTAAAATTCTCCCATCTTTCTTTTCCCTTCATCAGAAGAGACATTTTCTCTTACTACTTACAGAGCTAGGGCCCCAGCTTATTTCAGTTCCTGAAGGCACCAGTCACTCTCAGCAAAGCAGGCAGTTCACTTACTTTTCTGATTGCAGGAGCTGATGTTACATTTTATAATGAGGGATATAGAGAAGGTGCAGAATGCGTTTGTTACTTCATTCCTCTACCTTCCCCCCACAACCTCTCTCAAACACTGAGTGCATCTCCTTTATCCCTTGTCATCTTCCCCTTCCCTAACAACCTAGTTGTAACAATCACAGCTAAACCCTAAAAGACTTGAAAAGGATTACATTCCTGTGACTCCAGTTTGGTGACATTGGCCAGAATAACACATACAAGTCTGAGAAAGGTAAGAGCTTAAGGAATTAAACCTTTGTTCTGCACAAGGCAAAGAGCATTTGCTCTGCTGTGCTTTGACAGAAAATACAGGTACCAATTTTAAAAGCCTGTATATACTGCACTTCCATAGCAGCACTGAGGGCATCACATACATCCTTTGCTGGTATAGAAAAGAGAGCAAGACCAGACATCTGCAAAGTTTTACTATTGACATCAGTAAGAATCCAGACTTCATGCACATTATTGCTTCACTATTCTTTCTTATGTAGCAAGTGCAAGCACTGATAGTGTTTTAATTTGGATTGGATTACTCTAAATTGTCTTTTCAAGGAGCTCCAATTCCACCCACTCTTCATAAGCAATGGCCCCATGTGATGGGCCTGTTAATGTTCCTGGAAATGTTGCCTGAATAAACTTTGCTTCAAGACCAGTAAGATTCTAAGGATTCAAAGGAAACACAAAAGCTGCATTTTCCTCATGCCACATTCATTACAAGGGTCTTAATTCAGTAAAGTACCATCCAGCTTGGAGTGCAACAGCAAACCTGCTGATGCTAACAGGATTATTCCAAGCTGGTAAGGCACACACTTATGTATCTTGCTGAACCTTAAATGAGACATGAAGTGACTGAAAATTCTCCAGAGAAAGCCCAGTTTGATCAGGTGGCTTTTAAAGTGAAGCCAGACTTCAACACACACACAGTCCTGCCCGCGCTTCAGGGCTGCATGAGGGAGGTCTGTCCCCACATAGGAAGTCATGCTAGAAAGAGCATGCAGGTTTACTCTCTGACAGGAAATGGCTGTTTATTGAACCAAATAAGGTGCTTTCCAGAAAAAAACTAGCTGGGATGATTCTCTCATGCCATGCAATGTGAAAAGCTTGGGAATGTTCTTAGACTTCAGCTGCTACAGCTCCCATTCAGTTCCCTGTATATTTCCTTCTCACCTCTCAAGACAGACTGAAAACACTGAACAGAAACTCTACGGAACAAATCAAATCGCAGAGCTGTAGCATGCTCACCTCATACCAGAGAATTCAGAATGAGCTAGTGCACTTAACTGAAAGGAAGCCCGGAGCGACATGAGCAATAAGCTCAGGCCCTGCAGCGCTGCTCCCCGAGCTCTGATCCTGCCAGCACTCTCCCGCTGTGCTGCTGTGCATCAGCAAAAGCAGATGAGCATGAAGCTGTGATGGCTCTGATGAACTTCCCGAGACTAAAGGAAGTTTTGCTGTTGATTCATTCACACTGCCTTAAGTCAAGAAAGGTATACGAGAAGTGCTACGCTTCAGGCTGAGGCTCTTTGCAGCCCTACTTGTCAGTAAGGTCTGAAGGAATTAATTGGATTATTGCTTTCAAACAAACAAACAAACAAACAAACAAACAACAAAACCCCCAAATATTTGGAACGTCCTTATTTTATGTTTTGCATTCTTTCTCTGACATTTTCCATGAGCTGCATTCAGCTCTGCCAAAAAGATATTGGCAACCTATATATCCAACAGGACAGTTACCTCACCTTTAATATCCTTCCCAATTTAATAATTCTGTGCTTTTTAATGCCAGTTCTACTATTTCTAAGCAATGACTACAATATGTTCTCAGAAATTTCCATAAAGAACATTGCAGGTATAAGATTTACAAGCCATTGTGTTCAGTACGCTTAGGAAACAGATAATCCTATTCATCTAGCTTTGCCTTATCAACTTAAATACGTTATCACATACTAGGTATCTTCAATATTTGAGCATTGAGCAGAGTACATACATTATTAATGCTTCTAGGAATAGACATAGCATTTCATAAAATATAAGGAGTAAAATTTCAAGGTAGTGGCACAACTTGCTTTTAACAGCAGTGAAAAACCATACCCAGGAATCTAAAACAGCTTAATGCTCTACTGAATAGAAAGAAATACCAAGCTAAGCTATACATAATATGACACTATCCCAAGCTGAATGTTTTGAAGAAAGAAAAGCTCTGTAGTTACAGCTAAACAAAATGTACGCTACCTATAAACATGACGGAAGCATCCTCAATAAGACATCCTACCTCCTCAGTGGGCTTCCAGGTGAGTTACACTGGCTAAATCCAACACTCACAAAGCTGAACTTTTGCGCAGTGGAAGTTCTCTCAAGTGCAAGGGTAAATTTCTCAGAAGTGGAGGTCAGGCTTGCTCCTTATGCCAAAGGAAAGAAGCTGATGCCTCCTTATAGCACATTATTAAATTCTTAAAGAAAACTGAAGTGATGAACTCCAGAGTTCAAGGCAAGTGCATCTCCTGCATGATAGTTTTTCTAACAATAAGCAACCCAGTCGTTCACCTTCTATTACAACTTCACCCACCAATGCCACCAAATGTTGCTTTGCTTTTCCATTTAACAATCTGTATAGAAATCTCTCCCCTAGAAGCTGCCACCTTGTATCTCCACTGTGTTAAATACTTCCAATTTTATTCTGAGATTTCCAAGAATATATAGTGAGTTCTTCTGAGAATTAAACAGTTAGATTCCATGGTTGGTTTTAGTACATTGAGTGCACAGTACATATTGTACTACAATCCACATTTTTAATGGGTAAGAAAGTTTAAAGCCACACGGCTACAGCACTCTCATGAGCGAATCTCATGACTACCTTTCAGCAGCATTATTTACTGCTATGGGAATAATCTGATGTTTGTTAAAGTTGCATGGAAAACAAGACACAAATCAAATAAGTTGTTCAGTGAGCAGTAAAACTAATGGAGGTGGGTATCCTGTATCCATAGGCTGGGTGTCCAATGACAGCAACTCAAGAGCTTTTCCTATTTTCCCTTGGACTACTCTGTGTGGAAGGAGTTATTGTATGCTGGGGCTAATCTATAGCAAATATCACGTAGGTTACACTGGCCACTATGGGCAAGTCAGCAATCAATCTAGCTCCTGTCTAATGATTTCTAAGAGCCAAGTTTTGTGTTCTGCTCTCAGCAAGGGTACTAATCTGCATTGCTGACTTCTTCCAGCCACCAGAACACAAGTACATTAGGTAGCACTCTTCCCAGTTTGAATAACAGATTTCTAAAAGTATTGAAGGAGTTGCCTAATAATGTAATTGCCTCAGTCAATCCTTCTGGAAGACAAGGCTACAAAAATTCACGAATAAAAAAATACGTCAGTTACCTGAGAACCCACTGACTATCATTTCCTCCTCCTATCAAATCAACCTATCATCCCCTCATCACCTACTAATAAACATACACACATCCACTTCTTCTGGAATTTTTATAGTTAAATCATGCCTTTTCATGGTTAATGAAAGGGAGATAAGACAGGGAACAATTAAGCATGAAAAGGTGAAAAAGGAAAGCTCTGTTATGGGTGCAGAAGAAGCGAAACAGAACCTGAATTCAGACAACCACTCTGAACAGCTAAGAAACAGCCGAAGGACACAAGACGAGCCTTCAGAGGGATCTCAAGAGGTATGAGGGAACATAAGTTCTGTAAAGGAGGTTATCCTCACTACCCAAACACGTTCCTTGAGTACTTTTAGAAACAAAGTCCAATTACTTGTTTGGGTTTTTTTTTGTCCCTTCACTTTAAGAAATGAGCCTTCAAGCATTGTCACCTCATCAGGAAAGTGGGCTGCTTTGTTCAAGTTCCTAGCAGTGCATAGGTCCAAGCCATGAAGAAGGAACCAGTGCTTTGTTGCCTGGCAACTCATAACAACTGTCAGTAATAAGGCAGGGTAAAATTTTCCAAAGCACTTATTGACCTTTGCTGCTCAAGATCCATTTCCAGAAGTCACTTAGGAGTTTAAGATCTACTAAAGATTCATATTTGACTTAAGAAGGTCTTCAAACATTGCTTTATAATTTCAGGCAGCATTAGAAACATGGGCTTTGAACTAGTCTGGAAACATAACTAAGAATATAATAGGAATTTCCAAAATACCTAACTTGCTTCTGTGCTTCACCCATCTGCATCCTTTATTTTAAAACCTTTTTCACCTGATTTCTTATTGGCAAAGGCACATCTGTAAACTGTATCACCTCGTTCATAGAGTCCAGTAGAGATCACCTGTACTGCAAACTTAGGTTTGATTTGACTCTCTTTTCAGATGAAAACAAGTGTTAAAGGAAGTTGAATAGGGTCTATTCTGACATGCCAATATATGATAGCTGGCCCCAGGTAAAACAATCCATCAGGTCCTTGCTTGTGCCCATTTGCAGGGATTGAAGAGACAGTGATGAGTTTCCAAAACGCAGCATGAAGGCTTTAAAGCTGTATGCTGAGACAGCTGCAGGCATGCAGATATGTCAATTATTTTCCTTGACCAGCTTGTGAAACAAACCTTAATCCCTGAAATGCTCTGACAGAGTACCTACATAGGTCCTGCTACAGAGAAGACAGACAGGAACATACCTTCCTACACACCTGTTTATTTATAGCATAATTGGCAGAGTGCAGCTATTGCAAGAATGGAAATGAAGAGTACGCAAATCAGTTAGTACATGAAAAGACTTCTTTCCAACCACAAAATTATTTGTAATATAATATATTAGGCCAGCTGGAACAATCCACTCAGGTTAGCAAGTTACAGGTCTGATTCAGTGACATGAAATAAGGGCCAAGCTAAGCCAAGAGCAGGTGCTCGTGTACGAGAAACATACAGGAGCACCTAAGAACAAAGAATACCAAAGTATCTGATGCCTACTCTGCCCACCCAGGATCTAAGAAACACTTGCTTTGTCTATTTACCCACTTCTAATACTTGATCTAACAAGCTAAAAAAAAGCCAAGAGTTTTAACTCTATCACTACCTGCTTTAGTTTAAAATGAGTTTATCTCAGAATCTGAGGAAGATGGCAAAATAAACGTATTATAAGGGACAGCAAGAGCGGACATCTAGAGAGAAACTACTGCGGGCTTCCCTCTGCTTGGCAACACAGACAGGTTGTGGAAGCAGCAACTGGTAAAATTCTTTTTCAATATACATAATGCTCCATCCATGGCCTTGTGATTCTCAAGTAGCTTTTAAGAAGGATTTAGCTCATACGTTTAAGGTCTAGATCTCCAAAATTGTCCCAAGAGCAAAGGGGCTGGACACAGTCATTAGAATTTAATTAACAACAGGGTAGAGGGGACAAAAAACCAACAACGTGATGCCAAGATATTTGCCAAATGCCCAGTTGTAGTGAGTTTTCCTTCTTTCTTGCTGAAGCCGATAAACACATAACAATGCACCATAAAAATGAGCAAATCTCCTCCCCTATCCAGCTTGACATCTACATGCAGCTGCAAAGATAGATAGTGAGAAGGCTTAGACCTAGCTGGCAGGTCTTTCAGCTCTATATCTCTATTATATCAAATGCAAACAGCATCAGCTTCTAGCTGTGCCAGTTCTTGGGAAATGCAAGTATTTGGATGTAGAAGAGAGATTGGATAAATCTAAGCCCAGACGTGGCTAGAGAAATTACAAGGAAGCAGAGTGAAAGGAGCCAGAAATAACTTTAACAGGCTTGCTTTCACTGTTTATCACCAGCTCTCACATTTATCTCTCCTTTTACACATGCCTGATCTCAAAATCACTGTAAGCTGCTTTATGGCCCCTTTATTAATGGGCCCTTCTCCCATATACAGAGGACCAAAACAGAGAGCAGGCAAGTATAGCTGCCTACTCCTTATCTGAGACTAACTTAAAAACAATGACTTGTGCAATGGTACTTTCTTCATAGCTGCTGGAACCAACACCTTCCTACAGCACATGTCCCCAGACACAGGTCAAGGTAAACAATTTGGGAAGAACAGAGTGCTTTCATTTTTATTTATTTTTTGACTTTGTATTTGAAATTAGGGTAGGACACATCTTTCAGGCACTCTGTTCCCTTGGAGGGATCATGCTGCCCTCCATGACCAGATCAAGGGGGTTACCTAGAGAAGCTAGTACTGATTCTTCATTCGTTACCTGTTGTTAGAAGAGACTAGCTCAAAGTTTCCTTAGCAGTGGGCTAATACCTATGAAACTCCCTGCTCAAGTTTGCTAGAAAGACCACAATCTTCAGCATGCTCAAGAAAAACAATACCTTTCTGAGCTCTCTCAAACTAAGAATTAAGAGCTAAAAAATAAAACTATCCCCAAAACCAAATCCTTATAGATGAGCTAAGATGGTGAGCAAAATAGTGAAGAGTACTCACACAAAGCTTTTGTATGAATGGTCAGAGTATAACGATGCTGTTAGGAGGGTACAGATAAGCTTGGCAAGAGTCTATTTTCCATCCAGACTGAAACTAGAAAGGTTTTGTTTTCCGATACCCTGAATAGGGCTATGAATAAATTATAAACATGACTTTACAAGTAATTTTTTTTTTCCAATACGTAGTTTCTTCCAGCTCCAAACTTTGATGTCTACGTTAAGCCACAGTTCACGCATTTGCGCTAAGGTGTTTGCACACATACTTAACCCAGCACAGAACATGGAATCCTGATTTCAGGGATGATTTTGCCTGCTTCAGTATGAACCAATAGGTCTCAGAACTCCACACTTCCACAGCTATAGATCCAAGAAATTTGATTACTCATCAGGCTTATGGGAGCCCTAACAAACACCAGAACTGCCCTCTAGGTTCTGTCTGATCCTGGGCAGCCAAATGCTTTGGGAAACTCCTGTGACTGGCTTCCACAGAGTTCCTGAGCCTGGAGGATTTAGCCAGTTGATCAGGAAATGGGTTTGGAATTGAAAGTGAAATTGAAATTGTTGCAAGATTTGGTTTTAAAAAAATGGAAGTTGTGACTCATTGACAAGTGATTCTCCTAACCAGCTCCAGAGCTCGTGTCAGAGAATGTGTTGCTACAACCAAGCAGTTTACTTTCAGTTGTCTTCTGATGGCTGTTAAGAGCAATCTCAGCACAAAAGTCTGAGGAAGACTGGCACTGCTTGGACTCATTTCAAAGACTAGAAGATACAGAAGCTCAGCATTCTCCTACATATGGTCTTTCCAGATTGCAGAAAAGCGTGTTCATCAAATAGTGTATGGGAAGTTGCTCATCTGCTGCCAAAGGTATTCTGTAAATTAGCAGTGAGGATTACTTCTCAGAGAAGCTGAGTGCTAGAGCAGTGAGGAAACTGCTTGGAGATCAACTGTTGGTTCAGATGCTCTTCTGGAACTACTGAGACCATGAATTCTCTGTCATTTCCTCTCAATATTATTTTTAAAAAGTGAAAACATAGATCCCTTAAGTTCTGTATTCCTTCAACTAAACGAAGACCAAGTGACTGACAGTAAAGCATTGTACTTTGCCATGCAATTGCAAACATTTAAATGAACAAAATGACTCTGGAAAGTTGCACTGATCTTATGAAGTATCTTAAAGAGCTTCAATGCATCCTTATCAAAACAATGTAATCAACAGAAGTTCCTTCTGAGCCCAAACTTTGTACACAGAATTCTAGGTCCTCAGAGAAAAATGTCTGCCAAAAAGAAAGCAACATATCTCATTTGCATAACCCTCTTGGACTGTTGTTTGCCTTTCTGTTGCTTGCAAAATAGCATGGATACTTTTTTCTGTTTTCTAGGGTAGACACTTGACAAACCATTTGTCACTGGAGATGTCCTCCTCTGCATTCTTCAGAATGACCGGATGCCACCTCTCATGCAGTCTTTCCAGTTGGGGTTAATTCAAACCAATTTCCAGTTAGAAAAATCTTACGAATTTTCATCCTTTTCTGTAAGACACTCCACTGAGAATTCAAATAAGAAAAGCCAAGGTAAATGACCAGCTTCTCTGGCACTGTACTCTTGGGCACCAGTGGTAGACAACTGTGTTTTAAATAGGGAAGTTTCACCTAACATTAACAACTTCTTCAGCAGGCCACTGCTAGTTCAGCATGACAGCCGAGATCAAAGAATTATGGCAACACTCGCTCCTCCATTTCTACAGAAAAGCAATGACATGGAACCAAAACAAAAAAAAACCTCAAATCAAATCTTGCAGTGTTTGCAGAAGGGACTAGCCCTCCATGATATGTTAAATAAATATGTACCAATCTACTGATCTGTAAATACACAAAAGCTTTTCTTAAAAAGAAAAAATAATCCTCTGTACTTACAAGCCTCTAGCTGATCCCTACACCTAGGGGATTAACACATTTCTCTTTCAGTTACAGCCTCATGGTCTCACAATAGAAAGGAATTTAGCAATCAATTCACAATTCATAGTGTTCCAGGCCAATGGTAGAAGCAATCATGTAAGTAAGCGTTATAAAACTGGAAGTATATCCAAGAAGCCAGTTATTGATAGTAGACAGGTCAGTTACTTGAGCAGGTGATTAATGAGTTTGACAAGTATTCTTGTCCATCCTTCTCGTATTTTCAAAACCAATTTGAAAAATACAGCCTTTCTTTCACATCTATACCTGTAAATGACTTCCCCAGTATCTGGAAGTTAAAGGAACTCATGTTCTTAATATCATTCAAAACAAGGCCTTTCTGCAATAAATATAAATGTGCATACACACAGTTGAATGGCAGCCTTTGAGTTAGAAATCTTCTCCTCTGGTAAAATGCAAGGCTCACAGGACGTATTAATCTCTACCGAATCCAAATTCAACTTCCCAGCCTGAGGATTGTCAGGCTGAAGGGTAAGACTTAAGAGTAAGTCTTGAGAGGCTTTAAAGCTCCCTGACTTCATCTGTAGGCAAGAGGAGATCTCTGTCTTGTTGCTACACTAAGATCTATTTTGGGAAACATTAAAAGACGCCTCTACTAATCTTTGGAAACGTCCCTGTTGCACCTGTTTTTGAGGCTTCATTCAGTTACTTCAAAAGCCAACCCTTAAACCGTGGTGCGTTTGAAGATATCAATGTTTTATACCATTGACCTTTCACTCCCTTCTTTTCTCAGTATTAAATGGTTTTCAATCAGATTTAAATTTACTTCCAACATCACCTAGACTAACAAAATTAGCTGCCATTGCCTTAACTTGATATTCAAGCATGAAGCTATTTTAATAAATGTCAACGAGCAAATTAAATATTTGAATTTTGATGCTGGTCTCCAGAAGCATAAGAGATTTAACGCTTATCTAAGGAAAAACTTGATTAACATTCAGGTCAGACCCAACCAACAAAACCTGCTAAGTGTTCAGTGCTCACACATTTCTAGTGACTTCTGGAAGTGCTAGTCATAAGATCTGTTTGCATATAAACACATGTGACAAAACTGACAAGCCAATTGTGTATAATTTAAATATTTGAAGATTACTACAACATGGTTATCGCTGGCAGAACTGGTGACATGGATGCTGTTGCTATGGGAGCCAGACTGACATTTACATAATGTAGGATGCATTTGCCCTACTGCACAGGTTAAAGTAGGCAAGAGATTGCGATGTATTAGTCAAGTGTATTTCATTTGGCTGTGGTCAAATTCTGTCCAGGACATGGAGAAAAACAAAAGGCCTTTCCTTAGCCTGCCTTTGCTTCCCAAACAGGTCCTGTAATGGTTGATAGCTATTCAGATACTTCTCCAATATCTGCAGGTGGTAACATGTTCTACCCTCTGCCCATCTTTGGCAGGTGTGCTCATGGTATTCCTGGCTTACCCAGAACCTTTGGCAAGTAGTGTTGCATTTACAAACTAGCTGCATACAGAAACACAGCCTGGGCAAATGGGGTGCAGACTGCTGACACCCAGATCAGTGACACTGGCCCACGGTATCTGGTCTTCTCATCACATACAGTATGGTACAGAAGCATAGGGAAGGACTACCATTGCAGCGCCTCTGTGTTAGCTGCAGTAAGAAGGGATTCACTGGGACTCTGGCACTGCCAGGACTGCAGTCTTGACTTCCTCAGACCTGTCCAAAGAGACAGCATTTATCTGAGAGGGGATCTGATAGTTCGAAAGGTTGAGAATGCGTAAATGGGATATCAGGACATGGAAGGAAAATATGCTTGGGGTGGAGCTGATAACACGTTGTGTATACAGATCTCACAAACCGAGCAGCCCTTCTGCTACATTCCCTGTGTTATTCTTCTCACGTTAATCAGCAGCATCCACAGTGTTAAGACAAAGAGATGTAGATTTAACCAGATCCTTGACTGCCATTGACAGGAAACTCTAGACAAACACCATTCTGAAACAAGGTAAAACAAGTATGTGAGTGATACTGTAAAGAAATAACAGATGGGGCACCAAATTCCATTTGAGAAGTTAACAAGCAAAAAGAAATCACTACAGGCTGGAATCCTTCATGACCAAGGCACATAAAGAATAGCTGCTCACATTGTTAATAATATAGCAACCTGAAAGCAAGAAATCTAAAGAAAGGAAAAACTGAGCACAAGATGAGTGCTGGCATCCAGCTCACTCATGAAAGTTAAAAGAATCTGCTTCCCATACATCCTGAATGAAGTGGCCTGTGGCCTTGCTGTTGTTTACTGCTCCTGCATAAGCAATTGCTAGGGTGAGGTTGTGGGAAGTGGCTGCGATGGTGACAAGAAACTGGACAGTGAGGCAGCCACAAACAAGCCTTCAGGAAGATTAGTATGGAAAGAATGAAGAACACAAACCCAAACTCTAGCCCACAGTACCACTTGAAAGAGGAAAGAAAATTCCTCTCAGAAGCACTCTTTGGAACTTAACCCTGGTTATTGACAGGATCACCCTGAATCTCCAGCACTATGATTCACCATTCAAACAGAGCAGGCATGTGCAGAAACAGGAAGGGCATGCTATGGTACAGCAAACAGTTGCTTTCTATCTTCAGATAATCCTAGCAATGTGTCATTGAATTCAGTGCACCAGAAAATTCTAAATTTCCCATTAGAGCTAATATTGTGGGCTCTGAGGTCAACTTGTGCTCTTTGTTAAGAGATCGTAAATTCAAAGAACTCAATGAAGTCACCTCAGATTTATGAAAGCCCATTTGGCCTCATGACTCCCTGAACTTAATATCAATTGAGATAATTTTGTGCTTTAAAAAAAAAAAAAAATAGAAAAGTCAGGTTCTGACCATTTCAACACTAATTTATTTGAAAAGTCCTGAAAAGAAGCCTAGCATCAAGACAGCATTAAGGGAGCTGAGAAATAAAAAAGAAAATAAGGAGTTGAAGGATTCTTAATTAAAGAAACAAGACAATCTGAACATAGGCTTTGCTATGAGGTGCCACAGATGGAAATAGTGGGATCAAATTGGTAGGGAAGGCCTTCTAAAGAAGCATGGAATAGTAGAGCCTGATAACAGAGGCAAATTTTTATACTATTAACTTTAATTCACTGAGCAGAGTTTTAATTGAGGTGCAAAGTTAAGTAAAAGCAACATTGCCTCCTAACCTCCTGGAATGAGAAACATCCCCGTGCTTTAACCTCAGAAATAAGGAGACTAATGAAGCCTTAAAACAGAAATCTAAGAAATACAATGTTGGGGGGGGGGGGGGGAAGGGAATTTCTGTCTGAAATCTGCTTCATCTATCCCATCTGGGTGGTGTCCCAGAGACCCTAATCAACCCCTTTTTCTCTAGAAAGAGGAAACACGAAAGATAAGCAGAATTATTACAAGGGAAATATCAGGTTAGTTTCTGCTCAGTCTCCATGCCTTTTGCCAACTCCTGGTGTTACATTATGTGACTGCCAGAGAAGTCACATTTGTTCATTGTTTCCTATGCCAGAAATTTGGAGCTGCTGGGTTGTGCTGCTAGGATACATGTGTTCAGGGCCCAGAACTGGGAACGGCTGAAATCACATGGACTGCAGGTACTCCAGGGTATCCCTTCTTGCATGAGTTCCCTGCCCAGCCTCTAGCTATTGCAATAACTAAGGCAGTAGTCCTCATGAGCAGGTTAGCTATCCAGTCTGAGAGAGCCAAAAATAACACAAAGCCCCTTTTATCACCTTGTCTTTAACTGGCTGTGTTGAGCTTGATCCCAGCACAAAATCATAAGGAATCAGAAAGCCACGTTCAAGGATGCAGTTATGGGGAACCTAAACTTCAGCATCCTCTCAAGAAACTAAGAAGTTATGAAAAGAACATCTTAGAGTTTTCCAGTTCTGACTAAACAAAACCCAGCGTGAAGCTGAAGCTCTTTCCCACCTAATTTATGTGGCACTGCATTTAAGATTGCTTCAAACTCGTGTGTCTTTTCAAATGAACTCAGCTACATAATAATAGCCCAAACATCAGCTCCTGGGAAATCTCAGAATGGCTTGTCTATTTTTACTTCTTTTAGTATCCTCACTAATTTAAAACACCGTCATTCATAACAGCATGTTATTCAAATCTTAGCAAGAACAACTCCTGAGAGGCCAGTATTTGGTAAGATTCTGTCATACCCAATTCTCTTTAATTGAACAACAGTAACGATTGCTTCCGGGACCTGGGATAGAACAGGAAGGTATTTGAAATGGAACTCAGCATCTTACCTTCTTGCGTTTGTTACCAAACAAGTATGATCTACCTGGTTCATTTTTTGGACTCATAATAGTAAGTTTGCATCTGAATGTTTTCTTGCCAGAGGAAAGCATCCCTGGGCAGCGCACTTAATACAATTGAGCTTGTTGATTTGTGATTTGTTATTCTCTTTCTTTGTGTCCTAAGCTTCTCTGCTTGCTGATGCATTGCCTCCCCATGGGCAATGCCCACTGAGTACAGAAAGCTGTGATTCAAGGTTCTTGATAAATGTTAGTTTGATCCCAGGATATTTGGTTGAAACACCTGCCACACTAAAATAATTTGCATCTTTTTCTGCTGCCAGAAAAAAATCTGTTACTGTGGAAGCTGAAGCATAGCCAACCTAGATATATCCAGTTCAACAAAGAATAGAGATAAACCAAGGTTAAAACAGTCTCTGTTCATTTTCACTGAAAAGAGCAAAAACCTTGGACCTGCTTTTTCAGACCTCTTTTTAGCATCCTGTGCACCCAG
The DNA here is from genome assembly GCA_016647715.1 of Pavo muticus. Lineage (NCBI taxonomy): Eukaryota > Metazoa > Chordata > Aves > Galliformes > Phasianidae > Pavo > Pavo muticus. Next base: position 26,339 of record JACDJE010000062.1, read on the forward strand.
GCGCAGCCAGCAACAGACCTACTCAGCAGTTTGCAGGGTCCTCACACACATCAAGACAAGTTGCAGAACTGGTATCAGTCCTCTCTGACTTTATCAGCTTGTGAAATCATGCTATTTGAGGTATCAGAGTGAGGAGAACAGAACTGAGAAAATATTCTTAAGAGTTTGAACCTATTAGGGCAATGCTATCTATGGTCAAGGGGCTGGATTTTAAACATACCTAGGAGCCCACAGATGTGGAGAGCATGCCAAATAGGAACTTCAAAGGCACTGGTAAGCCCAGTTTATGCTGATCCAAACCTTCTGAGAGTGAGAAGGTCCCATCCCAGAACACCTCCGTCTCATTACGATACTGCACAAAGAGCTTGACAAGTTGTGTCAATACTGTGCCAGAAACCCACACAAATTTCTGGGGCCAATTTAGGGTATTCGGGTGCTGAACTGCCCATGCTTTTGAATGAAAGGATTCACCAAGTTCCCAAAGGAATTATATACCTCAGCACCAGGTACCACATCTTCTCAAACCCAAACCAGTACTTCCTCCAAGCTTCTGGACATGTCTCTGGAGCTTGCACCATGCCAACGTACAACCTGTACCACATATCCTCCAGACATAATCAAAGCATACCTTCATAAGATGGCAAGCATTTTCCCCAAGCACTATTACTATCCACATCACATGCTGCTCATCTGGAGAGTTTAAGAGGGTTTCTGGTCTCCAGAGCAAAATTAGCTGTGAATTAAATGCAAAGCTGAAAACATGGAATGTGCTAATATTGTGCCGTATGTAATAGAATTGTCTTTGAGGGATAAAGTATAGCAACACAGCACTTACATGTACTAGTAGCTCACTTTTTCAGATTTTCTATCTTTCATCCAGCTCTGTCAGGCAGAAAATTCTTAACATTTGGCACTTTGCATAGGTCAGCATTTACCGATTTTCTACGGCAAAGTTAATGGATTTTTTTTCCTTCCATTTATCTAAAATACTGTCTGCTACACATTTGTCAGTTCAGCCATTAAAAAAAATAACATTCATCTCCACACCAAAGAATTACATTGTCATTACAACAAATGAATTAAGAAAAGACTGGAGGCAGGGAGTAGATACTAGATAATTTGGGGATATTTGTATTTGCCATTTCAGAGATCAAATCAGATATGATGTAAATGCATGATTTTCCATGTGCAGCATTTTAGCTATAGGTCTCTTTACTCAGCAGATTATTATACTACGATTATCTGATTCTCAAGCATCTATTGCAAGAGCTGGACAGGGTCTAGCGCTCATAGTAAAACACTAGCACCTGATAAAATATTGCTGTTAGAAGCGTTACAGTAGTTTCAAGACTTTAGGTCAAGGGCCCTCAAACGCTAAGGGCTTTTCTTTGTTATAATGTATTGATGAGAAATCTACCAAATACTTCTACATAAGATTTCTCTCACTTTGAGGCAATGGAAATAAAGTTCTATTTCTGGACTGCATCTTTAATTCCCAGGGTTTTCCTTACAGTGAGATCAATGTGACTATAAAGAAATATTTGCAAACATTCTGTGTAACATGTCAGCTATTCTCTTGATGTCTTCAGTCACTGCCTAGGATCTGTTTTTCAAAGCACTGAACTTCCCCAAAGGTGGCCTGGGTATCACTTGCAGTGTAAGACAGCTTTCACAATGTAGGGCAAACTTGCCAGTGTTACAGTCTACTGAACACAAGGGACCACCAGCCCTGACAGCAGAGACTGTGCAGCCACTTCCAAAGAATCATCTGGCAGAAAGAGCTCATTTATCATTGAATAATGATATTCATCACCCATCAAAATCACAGTGAGCTTTCAGGACTGCGTAAAATCACTGCAGGCATTAACGTCAGAATGTGCTTCAGGCAGAAAGATGGCTTAAAAGATGCCTCCTTTCCATGAAAGTTTCTCAAGTATCATTGATCTGCTAAACATTCTGTTTATAAGCTGTTGTGTGACATAGCTCATTTCAAAACATCAACACTCCTTAAAGCATTAGAAAACTGCAAACAATATTTATGGTAGGACACAGGGCTCCTGACATCTTTTGGTTATCACCTCCAGAGGATCTGCTGTACACCAACACACAAGGCACGACAACATCCACCCCTGCAAGTTGTTGGCTAACTTTCCCCTATTCCCAAATACTCTAATAACAGGCCCTTGACTTCCAATTTGCCCAATTTGCCTAATGACAATTCAAAGCAAAACAGGCAAACATGGTTAGGGCATTGGTGTGGGATGCAATCAGCTCAAATTTATATTCCAGAGCCAGAATGGGAATCAAACATCTCTATCCCTGCAAGCTGCCCAGGCCCTAGAGATACACCTATTTCAGAATAAAGCCCCCTTTTCTAGTCCCACCAGAAAGCATCATCCCCACTTCCTCCCTATACTAGGAAGTACTTCCTCAAAACACATTTGTCCCTCAAAATATGCATCTGTCAAGAAAGTACTGCTTGCATGTTCCTGAGCAGAAAGATTCCCAGCAATAGGATCCAATCTGTCCAACTGAGAGATTTACCTTATCCTGTCATCTATTTCACACTGCTGGTTTCTGAAAGTTTCACTGCCAGTATTTGCTGCTTCCAGATGGTCAATAAATAGCACACAAACAAAATAACCCTTGAATTTTCACATTATCATCTCTAGAAACTATTTATCCTGTGTATCAAACACGTCTTTGATTGCATCCTCAGTAGGGCAATAAAATTATTGCCTCTTATTAAAATCTGATGATGTACAGAGGGAAAAAAATCATAATCACACTGCATATCTGTTCAAGAACCATGATAAACTCATCTGTGGCAACTTCCAAATAGAACTTAATTCCTGAAGGCAGAAAACAGGTCTGTCCATAGGTCACTATTCAGAGGGCTGCAGGCTGTAATAAGCTGTCTTTTTAAGAGTACTGGGCTACCCCACAGAATACATTTAGTGCCCACAGACTTTTTTTTTTGTAAAATGGTGCTCCATCTGGAGCAATAAATTTCTCTTGCCTCAAATATTAAACCTTCTTTAATCCTACAGACTAAACAACAGGTGGTAGATTATTTTTCAGAATTAGCAGCCAACTGCTAGAGCAATTCTCAGCCCAATTACTTTGGTTTCAAGTTTAAATTTCATAGCTTAATGGCAGTCTACATTTCTTAACATTAGAAACCAAAGTCAATCCTAGTAATAGAGTATTTCTGCACCTTTGTCTCCAAGCTTGCTGTTGGACAACTTCAACAGAGGACAAGTCCAGGCAAGTCTTGGACAAGGCCAAGAAATCTTTTGTCTGAAAACTTGCATGCCAGGGGCACATCTCGAGGGAGATAACCATCCAGAGAACCTGCATGCCCACAAGTGCTGCATGTGACTCTAGCCTAACTGCCCAGGAATGCCATGCTGGCCGAAGAAGAGGATAAAAAAAAGGCACCTACAACCAAGAAGGGATGTGCCCGATATCGGACGCCTTGTGGTGTAATACTTACCTGCTGCCTGATTCTCCTGGGCCTACTACCTGAGACCTGCCTGTTTCTCTTGGACCTGCTGTCGGTTGCCTGCTGTTTACCTGCTTGCTGCCTAAGGTCGGACATTCTGCCGCCACCTCCCCCTGCACCCTTACTCCTGCATCAGCCTTGGACCATCGGAGTGGCACACAATGGGATTCTGATGGATCCTTGGTGGTGACTATCCCTGCCTTACATAACCATTGCTCTTTTCCTATTGCCTGCCTTTTCTTCCCCATTGCCCTGATTCATAATAATTGCAGGCCTTTCCCTTCCCCATTGCTTTAATTGATAATAAAATGATCAGACAACATTTGACCTCACGTATGTCTCAATCTCCTTTCTTGCTCTGATAATCTGAGTGAGACAATCCTACGAGACATGCGTTCCCATTTTCCCAGCCCCTCCAAAGTGAAGGAAACTTCATAGTCTTTCTTTAAAAGCAAAATACACTTCCTGGCATTAAAACTCCGACGATAGTACTGTGCTACTGCAAGACATAAGAATAAGATTTTCAAATGCATTCTGAATTTTCCTAACATTTTCTCAAGCTGAGCCTTAAAAGATGAGTTACCCTTTTACTGAAAGGGGACAAGTTTAAATCAGCATTCAACAAAGATAGCACATTATTTTTGTTCCTAGGAGATTATACAAGGTATGAAAAACATTCCCTGTGTTGATAATGAATACTAAGAATACAAAAACACACCCTGAACTCTACACAGTATCAGCTCAGTTCAGTTTAGTACTTCATATGCTTCAAACTGTTCTAAATTTAATCAATAAACAAAATAGAAATCATCAAAGTAACACATGCTTTTGAAAAACTTTTCATGCCAGATGACAGGAACTTTTAATTCCCATTGCCACGATAATACCTTAAAACTGGACTTCTTCAATTTTGTAGTTGACTTCTTGAAAGCAGACCTTTGTCCCCCAAATTCCTATTTCAATAAGCTGGCATTTTCTGATTAAAAACATTTCCTCATGAAAATCCTGACAAGCTCTAATGCTAAGCACTTCTGAAAAATTCCAGTGCCGAGTGATTTAAACCATTATCTTTGAGTTGTATAGGTGTGTATTTTTAGAAGCGTCAGTTTTTACATGGATGGCCATTACGGGTGCTGCCATGGGAACAGGCTAGCAGCAGGCTATCATTAGGTACTTGAGAGCCCAGACAGCAGCTCAGCCACAGGTATCTCCCTGCTGTCACACAGCCTTACATACATGTTGTCAGGTGAGCTGTTTAAGGCAGTTGCCTCCTTGGTGCCCACTGAGAGCAGGAGCTTATGGAGAGCTGATCTCCCGGTGGGGTGCTTTAGGTCCTCCCTGTCAGCTAGGGGAGGGCAGCTGCTGGTTTGAACAAAAGGCTGCAGCATCTCCACAGCTCACAGCAGAGGATGTGGATCATGGTAATTAGAACTATCAAGTGATGGTCGACATGCTCTCTTGTAGATTAGCCACCCCCATGGCTAGTCAGGGGACAAGTGGTTGCTTGAGGAGCACTCAGCATTAAAGTTGCTAGTAAGGTCAGCATTAAAGCTGCCTAGGTTATCTAAGGCCAAAGCTTTTCAGCCAGTGCCACATTTCAAAGAGGGCTTTGTTCAGCTTCAGCTCAATTTACCTCCAGTCTACCATCAAAAACAGAGAGAACCATCTGCCTTGTAAAGTTCACCTCCAGACTTACAGATTTCTTTTAAGTATATTTAGACACAAAAATAATTAAAGCATCACTATATATTGAGTGTGTTAACTGAAAAAAAATAAGGACTATGCACTTAACTTTAATTAGCAACTGTTCAGAATTTACTTGGGAGCTTGTCATCCTAGAACTTGCTGCCAAGGATATTTTGCCATGCATGTTTTCTACATTGGTTTGAAATGAGGGAAGGATGTGGTCTACTGCACGAGGTTATATACGTTAACACAGTAGGCATAACTTTTGATGTAATTCTAGAGAAGAACAACAGTGGTGGTGCCATGACTATTTTTGTTCAGCTTAAACAGATGATTGACTCCAAGCCTTACTGGGGCTGTTTGCCAAACACATTACACCTCTCCTCCCTCTCCAGCCTAATGGTCTCAAGCTGCTGCAGTAACAGGACCCTCTCCAGAGCTCAGACCCACTCCAGCTGCTACCCCTGCTCTGCCCTCCTGGCTGGCTGCACCAGCAGTCCCCCGAACACCCTCCTCTCTTTGTCCCTGCCACATGGACAGCAGTTCTGCTCTTCCACAGAGCTCATTGAGCTTATTACACACATCACACGGGCTCCACCCAGTGTAAGGACTTACTGAGCTCTTTGGTCACCTGTCTGCCATTTCTTCAGGCATATCTTTGCTCTGTACCTTATGTCCCCTTAGGTATCCAAGGATATATTTTATTCATGACAAAGGCTTACCAGTCACTGATCTAATGTTGTGACCACTCAAGCAGGGAGATGTCTGCTTTCTCACATATAGTACTATTTTCCCTGCTACCTTTATTTTCTGTCTTACCTTCTCCAGGCATCTTATGCTCCTATTGCCAACCCACCCATCCATCCCCATTACTCATTAGAGACTCCTTTTTTACAACATACCTTTTAGCAGCTCAGCTCAAGAACTGCCAAGAGCTCTGCCTCTTCCTGTAACTATGCAAGGCTCTAAATTCTCCTCTTTTACTCCAAAGACCCCATCTCATATGGTTTCTACCAGGATTCAGCTCATCAGACCAGCTCCTCACCAAACCTTCCAGGAAAGGAGATTGAGTAATTTATTCCCCCTAGTTGTTCTCTACAAGGCCTTGCTGCTGAGAATATAAATGAACTGCCAATTAGTGGTGTATTATTAGAGCCCAATACCTGTATTGTAACATCAATAGCAAGACAGGGCCATAGAATCTGTTAGTTTATAGGTCAGAATAGGCTGCAAGTCTGCTTATATTGAAAGACAGAAGCAGAATAGGTCACACACCATTTAAATTAAAGCTCCAGAGTTACTGCATTTCCTTTGTATAGTCAATTCTCTAATATTAGCATGTGTGTATTGTTAAAAGACAGAACTGCCACAAAGATGAGTTATTCAACACCCACTTCTTCTATCTGTGCTTTGTCTGCAATATTTCTAGACAATAGCAATAAACACTTTAATTTTAACCTTAGCAATAACAAAAAGACAACAATAGTCCTAAAAGTTGAATACAGACACAAAAACCCACAAGCACAATTTTCAATTAAATTAAGTACCACTTCATCTGTTGCCTTTTTTTTTTTTTTTTTTTTTTTTTTTTTTTTTTTTTTATTCTTGACAGCTCAAAAGTTGATGACAGGAGGAAATTGTTCCTAGGTGAACACTTTGAGGTAAACCCAAACTACCTGCTCTTTTTTCTTTTGAAGCAGGCTTTTCTCAAAGCCAGCATTTGCATGAGTGGGATTATTAACTTCTAAAAGGCAGCCCCCATTATCCCCTGTTCTACCCTGGGGGGAAGGTGGGATGATGTAAATGAAAGATGGTACTTGTGCAAAATGTTTCAAATTGCAGAATTTCTACATTCCCATGGTACACAAGGAAGATAGGGTTCAAATATACAGAAGCTGTACACACAGCAGACAAGGGGACAGAAAGTTTAATCTAAAGGAATTTTCAGAACACAGCATTTCATCAGGATCTTCTCTGTCTCATTATTAGAGGGGAAGAAACAGAACCTTCTTGGGCTACACATGCCTGGCAAGTAGGTAACACTACCCTGTTTGAAGAAGGAACAGTGTACTGCTAGTGGTGAGAAAACACTGTGAAATACTCAAGCCAAGCTAGCCTGGTCACTCATGTGTTGTTACAGGGACATTTTTGACAGCACCTTTGAGCCAGCATGAGAGATGTCATCAAGCATCTCATGAATTTAGGCATATTTGATACCAAGTAATCTGCTGCGTGTTCTTATCCATGTACTCTTTTGATCTCAAAGCTGTAGTAAGCCTACTTAAGGCCCAAATACCAGAAAGATTTGAATATTTTCACTACTCTCATAGTAAATAGTCTATTTTGCTACTAGTTGCTACCGCCATGTACACACATCCAGGTGGGGGTCTGTATTGCTATTATGTAACTTTATTACCTAGTAGAAGATAAGCCATTGGACTTATTATCCATTACTGGTACCTGGATATGTTTCCTGAGGGAAGCATTCCACTAATTCACACTCTTGTCATGTTTGCTGTATAGCATCTAATGTCGTTTTTCTAAATTAGATAAATAAAATATTTATATTTGGAGACCTTGAAAAGAAATGTGGGCTACTAGCTCAAAATGAATTTCCTTGAATTTAATAAATATTAATAGAATACAACAAGCATCAGAGCAGAAAACGAACGACTGATACACTCCTAATGAGTGCGGTGGCATTTATTATTTAAATGACCATTAGAGACACTCTTAGCCTTTTGTGGAATTCAGGCAGGAGTTGTAGACAGATGCTGCTGTATGCAGGAGATTAATCATTCCTTCTGTGCAAAGCAGGACCAATTAATTCATGTTGTGGTGGGTTTTTTTGTTTGTTTGTTTGTTTTTTTCTCCTTCTCCCAATAAAGAAAGGCAAATTCAAATTGAAATCTGAATCTTTTCCTAGGTATCTAACATGCAGTAGGAAGTACTGCTACGGCTGCTGTGTAGAAGACAACACAACACACACACTACTGTTTTGCTAATCTTTGCATCTAGAAATATTAGCTCTGGTCGAGAATGGAAACTGCTGGGCTTTAGCAGATCTCATAAGCAGTGTAACAGACATATACAGGACTGGCTTTTAGATTCAAGTTTCATCACATTGGGATCTGGGTAAGACAAGTTTCTGACACTTGATTAAAACGAACAAATCCATGGTCATATACATCAACTGAGGCCATAGCACACAGTTTTAAGTGCTGAAATATAAATGGGCGGTGATATGCACAACTATTTGCTTCATATCTACCATGACTGCTCCCAGCATGTATTAAACACTAGAAACTCAGAGTGGTCCAGCCCCACTGTCTGGTCACCTGTCCTTGCCTTAACACTGACCTCCTGTACTGGCACCAAAGGGTTAGACAAGCTGGTTACTTACCAGGTCTGCACCTCATCTCCCAAAATCAGAAACGAGAACACTGTCTGGCATACAACAACAGGCCAGAGGAAAAGGTATCAAGTTAGCACTGGCATAAACAGACCCTGAAGTCAGACAAAGGCTTTAAGTTGCACACTGAACATTTTGCATTAGACTGAGCAATCACAGGAGATCTGTCACAATGAAGTCCTGATGCTGGTTTCAATGTAATTCTGACTATTGCCAAGGAAATTTGGAGATGAAAAGAGAAACAAAATAAATCATGTCAAATATCGTGCTTACTAGGAGACAGGGCAAATAGGAAAAAAAAAATAATTGGTGCACTTTATTGATATAATCAGTACTGCTTGGCATCTGAAAAAATAACTTCCAAAATGAGAGAATGCTATTTAACATGTTTTTCAAATCAGACTGAATGAAAATGGACACAAAAATTAACTTTTTTTTTAATATGTAAAGCAACAGTGTTAAAGGCTTACCACTTGCTTCTGGTAAATCTTAGCAAAAGATAAAAGAAAGCTGAAGCTCTTATTAAAGATAAATGCAGCAGAAGAGGCGCACATCTTATCTCTCTTGCTGCCCTATGTCCTTATTTTCACACCTTGGTTTGCTGGCTGTTAAATAAGAGAAGCTCTTGCTTTGTGGCTGGCTTATAAGGATATGTCAACGGAGAAGATTTTGAAAGGCTATAAAATTTTGAGTAGCCTGAGTCTGCTTAGATAAGACTGGAAAAACAGTTAAGATGTTTGATGGGATAGCCAAACTACCCTTCCCTGCTGACGGGCAGGTTGCTCGCAAAAGGCTGGGAGCAAGAGACCTTCTGCCTCCCAGACCCACCTGAGCCCCTGAGTATTCACTGTCACAATTGGTGCCACCTGGTGAATGGCATCATCCCTGATATATAGAAGGTAAGCTCACAAGATTATTCTTATAAACTTCAGAGTTTAAAAGTGAGAGTCTCATCTAGCATAAATCAGCAAAGCAGCTCTCATTGCTGGAGAACTATTTCAATGAATATTAGGCAGGGAAATGACCAAGTGGAGGGTAAGCTAGCAGTGCTGGAATAGAAGCTGGGGGAAAGGATGACATTTAACTTTAAAGATTGCATTTGTAAAGGTCAGGTCTCTAGCTGCCTGTACATCATGCTGGTCAAGTTATTTCACAATTGCCTAGATAAAGTCAGATGTTTACTGCAAGGCAGATAGTAATCATCTACTTGAAAATCATGGGAAAACTTGCTAGCAGCTGTTAAGTCCCTTCTAACAATAAGACTGCAGCCGAAGTGTTCCTTTTTCTTCCTTCTTTCTCCCCTCACACCTCCAAACTATCCACAACAGCTCATCTGAATTTAGTGTTAAGGAAAAGGACAGACCTAAATCTTCAGACACTGAATTAGTAAATTAATCACCAGCACAAAAAGAACAGGTAATAGTGGACAACTTGTTGAGGGTAACTTCTCAATACTTTCCAGGACACCACAACACAACCACATCTGCAAACAAGAAAAGTTCTGCCATTTAATCCTCTTGCTGCTAAACACAGCACCAGAACCTGGCAGCTTCTGCCACAGTTCATTCATATGCAAGGCCACATTTCAGCACGCACATAGCACTGAACAGGTGTTTACAGTCAGTCGACTTCACTGCTTTCCATCTCCACACATTTACAAGCAGGAACGCTTTAGGCTTTGTGGCACAGAGCAGAAGCAGGTGTCTTGGTGCTGAATATTTGCACACTAGACAACAAAAAGATCCTCTCCAGCAAGGCAGTGCTCTGAAGGCTTTTCTATCGACCCACAAAGACATTAAACAGAAGGCAGGGACATGGCAGAGATTAGAGTGCTGGCATAGCTTCAAGCCCTGGTCTGCCACTCACCTCCTCTGATCTCAGACAAATGATTTAGGATAATGGCACTCTTTGGCTTCTCAGAGATGCTGCAAGAGGCACAGATACAATGGTGATTGAAAACCTTGCTACCACCTACGAAGAGGTGATGGGTCATCTCTGCATCTGAAATTAAGAGCTATTTTGGGGAAAAAGAGCATGAAAGTAAAGCATACTCAACTATCTTTCCATGGGATTGAATCACCTTGATATTTTCATACATAAAAAAAAAAGCCTTACCAAACACAGATATAACTCTCCATGTTAATAGGAGATAAATTCACATTAAACAGCAAACATTATTCATTCCTCTTCAAACCAGAAGGTAGCTTAGCAACTTCTAGGTAGATTGTAAGGAGAAAAATTAATAGATAAGCATATTCTTAGCTATGTAAATGGCAAAATGACAACTTCTACCCAAGTATGAAGTATTTCCATCCCATTATCTCTTTCAGTAAGATCATTTGTCTGCAACACATACTGATATTTGTGTGCTTTACAACAGAAACTACGAAAACACTCATATGTATCTTTGGAAGAGCAACAAAACTTTGGGCCTCTTAGTCATTAGGTATAACTGCACAGAAACATTAATACCTCTGAATTTTATAGAACTTACACCCTCACTATCACTCCATGTACTCCTCCACAAGCAGATGTTCCAGCCTGACAGTAAAGCCTGCTGAAAATCTGCTTTTCTAACCAGATAAAAGGACATTCAAGCCCCCTGTGGCTCTCACTCACAGTTTAGTTGCAGCTAGATGAATTAGTGGCTGAAACACTTCCAAACCACCCATGATGTGCATTCAATGCTGGTAATCAACACCCTTAAATTTCTCTGTAATCAATCTGGACTTCACTTCTGTGTATCCTACAAGCACAAGACTTAGTCTATATGAACAAGCACATCCAGGTGTGCAAGTACCCGCATACGAGAAATTTCTCTTCACCGTCCCTTACAAGTTAACAGAGGTCAGAGGTCCAGTGGAGCTTTGAACATCTAGTTTTACTCAGGATGTATTGCCGTCATTACTAACAGTGATTTTCACTATGGCATCAGAACTTGTAAACGGTCCACAAAGCCCACATAGTCCTCTGCACCTGAAATTTGAAAATAAGTCTGCAGTGACTGGAAAATATTTGCTAGTCTGTTGGTTGACTGCTCACTAGCATCAGAAGTAGTAGAGGCAAACTGTTATGGCCTCCTCGGCTCTAGTTGGTCTATGACAAACCAAACATCAACAGAAGAAGCTGCAGATATCTGAACACCAGGGGTCTCAGAACAGTGAAAAGCCAGCTTCAACCAAGTAGTGGCTTAGTTAGACGGACACCTTGTGCTGCTCTAATCCTCTCAGCTGATGGCCACTTCCCATCATTACAGCTGTAACACAACGATCCCTTCTGAAGGTCACAGGCTGTGTGTTACATTACCTATCGTTGGAAAGATGGAAAACATCACAGTTGTCCCATTCCTAAAGCAAAGGGTTCAGATGTGCAAGAGTTAAATCTTTTGCAGTTGCTTTTCCCAAATATTTCTGTGAGGAGTGCAGTACACCTCTGCTTGCAATGCCTGTTTAACCTACCTCCCTTTCAATAAACGAAGAGCAACTTCAAAAGAACCCTAAAGTTCAACCCATTATTCTGGTAAAAAGAACTTAATCGAAATAATATGCTGTACAATAGAAGGCGGACAGAATGCCTCCCATGTTATATGAAGGAACATAATGAATTTAAACATTTATCAGATGTTTTTAGTATTCTGTAAAAAAAATCTGGATATTGTATATGGATTTTCAATCTTCTAATCATTTCCACATTCCAGAAGAAGCTAATCCCTATGACTCTCCATTGGATAAGGCACTAAATTACAGGTAAGCATGTGATACCACAAAGAAAGCAATTTAAAGCCTTTCTGTATAGAAATCATCCTTGATTGAAGTATCTGTGATTTGGTTTATGCAAGTGATACTGAAACTAGTCTCTCGATGAACACAGCTTCGTACACATTTTATTTCAAAGCTGCATGTCTGACTTGCGTTTCAAAGGATGTTGGGCTAAACATGCATTAAGACCTTTGACTCACAAGATCATTTTTACCTATGCTGAAGTGTAATTGAAAAGGAAAAAAACATAACTCAAGCTAGAAGCATGTTTTCTGCATTAAAGAGGTCATACACAGTAGGAAAAAGACCCCCCCCCCAACCCCACTCTATTTTTTTTTTTTAAGTGCAAAAAAAATATATTCCATACTTCATGTCAATATCTAATTAGGCATGTGTTTAAGAGCTTTGTTTAAAGTCATGCTTGTTTAGTAAAAGCAGATGAGTCTCACAGAATTCAAGAGTACATAAACATATACTACAACACTTCGAATAACTGCTTTTGATTCCATGGAGAAGAATTTCAGAGGGAAAAGAAAGTCTCCCTGAGTTGTTAAACTGAACCCTCTGATTTCTGATTTACAGGAAAAGAGTCCATCTGCAGCACCTAATTTCTAACAAAGAAGCCCTGTAATTACCTCTTGGAGGTTGCCAGTGTAAATGCAATAGAACGCAAAGAGCTGCTTTGCAGATTAGGATTAATGCAGCATATGATATATCATTAGAGGGCATGTATCATTAAAGGTTAATCCTTGGCAGCAAAAGATACTAAATGGATTTTCTATTGAATATCCTAACAGCAAAGCTGAGAAAGAAAAGATCTGCCTCAGATACTTAATTATCTATACTGTATACACAAATATCCAGAATTTGATGGGGTCTTTACTTTTCACCTCTGAGCCACATCAGTAATTCATGACAAGCCACTTACCAACACTGCCTTTGAGTGCAAGCTGCAGTGAAAATTAAGCACTAATGACTTCTAAGGTAGGATGCCCATAAAATGAATAGACACTTCACAGGTCATCCATACCATTTGAATATAAGTGATGGAAGACTGTGAATCAGCCCAGTAATTCACCACATTTCTAAAAACACCAGGAATATCAAGAATGGTTAGACAGGCAGTACGTGACTTCCTATAAACTAAAGTTCACACTATCATTACTAAGAAGGAATCCTCCAGACTTTCCAGCTATCCACATGAATATATCAGTTATTATGGTAAGCCTAATCTGGAGAAACAGCAAAATATTTTACACAATATTAAAAATATCAAGCACTGATAAAAATTACAAAACAAAGGTTGTTCCAAAGTGAATAACACATTAATAAGCTAATACATTTTCCCCTGACAAAACAACAATTAGGCCGTTTATAAAGATGCTTCAATACAACTGTCTTTCCATCTTACTTTGCTTTTAGCCTTTTACCCCTCAAAATATTGGAAGAAAAAATAAGCAGAAGCGACTTCAAAGAACAAGACAAACTGATGGGCTCAGTGTTTCCCCACTCTTGAATTTAAATACTTTTTGAGTTGCATTATTGCTCTGCAAGATCACAGCCTCTCTCAGAGTCCATGTGAATAGCCCCATGGGGCTGTAGCAATCTACACCCATGCAAGATATGATATAGATTACAAATAGAGAAGGGAGATATGATTTTTAGAGTGATACCTTCACTGAATGCTGGGCTTGTAGACCAGAGATGCTTCTGGCTGCTTTGATTTTTGACGAGCGTGAAGACTAATGGCACATGTATTTAGAATCAATAAGCCTGAATTTTAGCATGGTTGGGTGGTAAAGGCACACAAGCTGATATGCATTAGAGATAGTGAAATCAGATCATTATAAGTAGAGGGACAAGAGGGGAAAAATTACATTTTCCAGAGCTACAGAGCAGCTCTTTCAGTGGATTCACAATATAAAAGATGTAAAATAAATAAATAAATAAATAAATCCAAATACAGATGCTGTAGAATTAGATCAAATGCTTTGTATTTTATTGTAGGCAAAAGAAACAGGTAGTCGCACCCTTTGCAACACGCTGAGATTAATCATGCTTTTCAGGTCTGGCAGAAAACAAGGACAGGATAAAAAGACTTCTGCCATCAGAGTGGCACTCCCTGAATTTAACAAGGTAAACCTCCTGTTCAGCTGAAATAATGAAATTATCAAGGTCTAGGAAGCACAGGACCGAAAAAGCATAAATGATTTCAAACAGGTTGAGGACTCCACCTCCACATGTGTCTCAGAGCTATCGTTTAACCAACTCAAACAGGAGAGCAGAGCTTGACCATCACTAGGAACGTCTCTGTCCCCAGACCAAGCAGGATGCCCAGGCACATGGGTACCAAAGCCAGTCTACTTAGCTTTTAAAGAGCTATTTCTGTTTCGCCAGGTATATGTCAAAGTCACCTGCAAAGACTTGCCAGTTCTTTGCAAGACTGGTGGTTCTTGTCCATTTACTACCATGCCAGCCTTCCTATCAGAGACCATGCATCAAAGGCAGAGCAGCATACAAAAAGTTATGATGCCGCCTAGCAGCTGAGAGCCTCTGCTTTTCAACAGGGCCCTGCACTGTTGAATGCAAGCAAAAACATGTCTTGCTGCAGCCCAGCCCAGCAAGTCCCACTCCTGGCAAGCAGCACATTCATCACACTGGGTGAGAGATGCTTACAGACAAAATGCATTTTCCCACACCAAGAAGTATTTGCAGGAGAGGGAGATCTTTCTCCAAGAGGTGCCTTTCACCTACTGGAAATAGGAGGAGAGGCACACCAATAAAGGAGTGTGCCACGGCTTCCCTTGTGCCACACAGCGTCCCCAGAAGATTCACCTCTGGAGATATGAAAATCATGGAGAATAGGATCAAGAAATGCGACACCCATGGACAAATTGCCCCCTTACTCAGGGCCAGGAGTAGCCATACTAGGCAGCCAAGCTAAAGCAATCACTTCCTGTTGCCTAAGTTGTAACCTCAACTGCTACAGGTATGACACTACCCCTGATCCTGTGGAACAATATTATAGCTGAACTAACTGGAATCAAAGAGACAGTACAATGCATGCAGCAATAGACCTGGCACAGAAATGACAGAAAATATTTTTTTTTGCCGATGCTGGAAATTCTCAGACTTTTAATATACAAAATATAATCCTTAGTTTTGGGATTTAGCTAGGCTATATTGTAATTGTTAACTCCAGGATTTCTTTTTTTCCTTTTTCTGAAGCTGGTAGTTCTGCCTAGTGTCAGCCTCGTGTCGTCACTCTGCTCCCAGACAGTCTTGTTCAGCAAGTACAGAGATGCATGCTCAGTGGTCTAGCTATGTGACTAGTGCCATGCTCCTGCCTTTGCCTCCTCACAAAAAGGGATTCGCGACTATCTAAAATGGAAATACTACTTTTCAGCATGAGAACTCCACTTGCTTATGGGAATCTTATGTTCATATGTATTTCTCTTTTTGCGTAAGTAAAACTGGAAGAAAAAACCCTTTGAGAAGTGCTTGTAACCAGCTGGGGAACAACTCCTGAGAAAATTGTTAAACAGTGGTTAGTGAATTACCTTTTACAGATTGGCAGCAGCTAAACTATCAATATCCAGCAAGTGGCTGTCTTGATTACAGTAAAACCTAAAGGCAATACAGCCTCTTCAAGGGAAGAACCAATGCATTGCCATTTGCAGAATAAATTCAATTATTTCGTGTCAAGTCTTTGATTTCTACATGATTCTTTTGGACTTTGAAGGTCAAGTTATACATCAAAACCTGTGTTCACAAACTCTGCCTCAAAGAGAAGAAAGTTTAAGCTATGATGGTAAAGGGGGAAATAATGTAAAAATTGATATGGAAAACCTGCATAGCCAGCCATATTGTTCCAGGTTGACCTCAGGGATTCAGCAAAAGTCAAGACTGAGCTTCAGTTTTTGTGAATCCAGAGGGATGGAGCAGCATTAACCAAGGAGAAACAAAAGCCAACCAAAAAGATCATCCAAATCTGAGAACTAAACCACATCTTTGTTGCACTTGTCTACAAAGCCTCATTTAATCTGTCTCAACCATCACACCTAAGCTTTCACTATTTATAGGTTGTAACGTTCTAATCTCTATTTATTGTGCTTCATTATAACACATTTCAAGACAGAAGGTCTCAAGCTTGTGGTGGACTCCTTATGATGTGAAAACAATTTGCTTACTTTAACACCACAGCCTCAAGCTTAGCACTGTCAGCAGAAGCCTTCATAAGGTTCCCTGCTATTTAGTCATTTCATTAGGTTGGATTTTTGGGAGAGACTTTGGGTAAGCAAAGCTCTGCAACAGAAAGGCAGCTTGGAGTTTTCCCACCACCTTTCTCTTCTCACTTATCAAAGAGATTTTTAAGAAGCCTTTATTTTATCTAATAATGTGATTTTCAGACAGATGCCAGCTAAATGATTATAGTTGGACCTTGAGTCTTCCCTAACACTAGGGTGCAAAACTTCAAATACCACATTAGGGTTCTTCCCCTAGGTGAACACAGCTTCCTGAGAAACAGCCGGCTTACTGGGAAATGAATCTGGGAGATTCAGATTTAGATACGAGTGGAATCAAGCAGCATCGTATTATAACTCATGTCTGAAAACAGGTCTGTGCAAGGAAATTAGGGATAACCTGAGTTCAGAGACCCCATGGGAAGTTAAGGACAGAGGGGTCTGAGCCTTTCAGAGGAAGTGCTAGATAAGACAGAACCTCTAAGAACAAAAGCAAATGATATACTGGATTTTACCAGTACCTCAACTCCAACAGATAATGTGCAGTTTACTGACAGGAGATGTAACACATTTTCCTTGAGGGTTAGCAATCACCTTGTGTTGAAGTTTGGCATTAAATATAAGATTTGCCTTGCATTTAACTATTTCAATGTTTTTCACTAAATGCCTTCATGGGGTACAGCACATCCTAGTACCCACCAGCCTTCCTTATCTTCCATCTGCAAAGTGGGCTTTGGCATTGAGAAGGGATATGTAAATCCCAACCTGATTTCAATTTACTGATAGAACATCCTTTGAAATCTTGTCATTACTTCAGACTAGAAAATTGAAAAAAGCAGCAGCTTGTTTCTTATGCAGGAGAAAATTTTACCCTACAGCAAGTGGCTAGAAGCCAGGCATATAGCCTTAACTAGTTATCTTGAAACCAAGCACCATTTGCAAACAACTCACTCTTCCATCATACTATAAGGAGCTTAAATCATTGGGCAAATTACTCCTTCCCCAGGAGTCCTCCCTTTGCATAGTCTTGTCTTTGTTTTTCTGCCACAGCTGAAATCGCAGATCAGTAGTAACAATTTTTTTATTTACAATCAATACCTTTCAGATACTGAACTGTAACAGTATCCCAATTGTTTCAATAGAAGTTTCCCCTCTCTCCCCACTGGGGAAGCTGATGATTTCTTTCAGAAGAATTATGAAGATTTTTTTTTATGCCTGTGGAGTGACCTAATCCCTTTTGAGTAGTTTGAAAGAAATTCACATGAAGGCTGCACGTGTGCAATAATTTTATCACTACTCATCAAAAGGTTGAGGCATTGTACAGCATTTGCTACTGATGGGAGAGATGGAACCATGTTGGCCTATTGTACCAACAATCTGTGAGATTGAATGCAGTAGTAAATCAGAGTTATAACAAGTGACCAGAAAAAGCATCTTTGCAGCTGGTCTTTTGTGCCTACACTTTTTTTCACAGAATCAGAGAGAAAGCAGCTCAAAACATGCTCAGAATCGCTTTCAGAAGGCCTATGAAAGAATCTCAATTCAGACACACATTGGATTTCCTTACTGTCCCAGATATTAGTTCGCTTTCAGTGCTGCACAGTGTTTGGAGCTGGTTCTACCTCCTCCAAAAAACAATAAGCAATAACCCTCCAGCATGACTCCAGTGGATTTAACAACTCATGGAGACAGTGAGAGATCTTCATGGCAGCCCAACTTTCCAACACAGACATTAAGACATGCACTAATAGAAAACCTGCAACACAAAACACCACGTTCAAACCAACAAACAAATAAAACAAAGTCACCACATGCCAATTCAGAGGAGGAATTCCCATAGAAAGAGAAACAGTGAGAAACAAACCACAAAAAGATTGGCATAAGAGCTCAGTGAATGACCCTCTGTGCACGCAAAGCCCAGCAGTACATTTTGGTTCAGTCTGAAAAGAATTTCTTTACAGATTTCAACAGTGCAGATGCAAATGAGTAGACAGAAGGCCAGGGACAAGGACAGCACTTGTGGAGTACCCAGAAACTAGTTCAGCCTCCGGTTGAGCCATACTTAATAAGTATGAGTTTCATGCTTACAGTGTGTATGGGAATCCCATCATATGGAGCTGAAGTCAGAAGCTGGAGTCTCCCAAAAGTGGAAGACAGACTGCTCAGTACCTCTCACGGTACCTCCTTTGCCCTTTCCCTTTTAGTACTGCTCATCCTCATTCACTGCAAAAGTCTTCCATAAGGGATGGGAGGGTACATCCCGGCTCTCTCATGTTCATCACCAAATGAGCATGAGTGACACATGACTTTCTGAAAGGTGGAAGGAAGATGCATGGTTCAAACCACCTCTGTTCCTGGTTTACCCACAGGCATGGAGAATTTATTTTCTACAACATAAGTCCAAGGACCTGGTGACTCTTTGTCACAGAATTTGACTGAGACGGTCCTTAAAATTCTGAGCACCATACTAGCTGGGAAACATCTGGCTTAGCAATGCAGCATAGCGAATGTAACTGTCCCCTCTCTTCATCTATCCAATCTACCTAGCTAGATTCACTTATCTCCCTATGGTGTATGCCCTTGTCTCTTGGAAGTATGCCAAGCATCACAGAACCAATGCTGTGTCTAGCACACAATTATACTTAAACAGAAAAAGAACAGAAATAGCTGTAGACTTAATAATTTTACATGCAAAACATAGAGAGCTTGAATTTTCTTTAAAAACACGCAACTAGCCACACAAGAGTTCACCAAGCCCAGTGTAGCCAAGGAACTTGAATGGGCCAGGCATTTGCCATTGAATGAACAGTCAGCAGTGACTGAATCAATAACTTAGTCAAGCACCCTGGGGCTAAGTGGACTGTCGGCAAGATGTATGCTGCAAGTACATCTTGGTATTGGAGTTAGCATTTACTGAAAGTAAAAAGGAAAAGAAAAACGCAAAATATCTCATGAAAGAATGATTAACATAAGAAATTGCATTGTGAATTTCAAGTGACATTTTAAATGTAAAATGTTTTAATTTCATGTGTTATATCAATATATATGAATACATTTTAATTCAGAGAGTGTAAGAGTTAAAACCAGATGAGGACATCTAAGAAGCTTAAAACAAGTTTTATTTTGGAATTCTATTTCATGTAAAACTAACTACCTTATTCCAAGGATAAAGTAGAATTCCTGAGAAGACACTGTTAGCTCATGTCATCCTCCACCATAGGATTGTCACTTCCAAGGAGAGATTTGGGTGCTAAACCAGTTTGTTGGTAGCTAATGGGTATAAGCTGTCAGGATCTGTGACTACATTCTAGTTCTGACAAAGCTTCTACTTCATCTTCCACAAGTAACATGAAGCAAAACTCCACATTTACTGTGACTTCTTACAGGTCTGACTGTACACATGCCTTTGTTTTTTCATTCCAAAACCGGAACACCAGAGAGCTGATGCTGTTGAGGGAGATTTTTTAAATTATTTTTAGTCTGGGAAAAAAGAAGGAAAAAAACCTAACCCAACAGATTAATTCATCTTCTCCTATCCAGTAAGAAGGCAGCAGGAACCTAACAGAAAAATATTTTTCCCCTCTGCAGATGGGAATTCTAACTTAAGAGAAAAACCCATAAAAGGCTGAAACACCAGAGCTGAAAGTCTTTCATTCAGAAATACTACAGCAAAACCTCACAGGAGCTATAGCCATCTTTAAGAGTTTGCATATGACACCTGAATCCAGTCTGCCCTTGCTGGACTACACATCCCACAAACTTTCACAAGCCTGCATTCTTTCTGGGGTGGAGAAGAATAACAGCACTTAGCTTGCAATGCATCCTGCAGCCTAATGCATTACAAACACTTTTCTAGTAGTAGATGATGGCTTGATGCAGTTATCATCTTTGCTGTACTTTAGAGCTGTACTGGAGCCTTAGCTATTTTCATATGCTGAAGAATTAACAGCACAAGTTCTGAGCAAAATATTTTGGGCCAAAACAAACCCCAGCCAAGCCATTGATTTTTGTTTACATGTTGCAAGATCAGATGAGGTATAATACAACCTTTAAAGGAGGAGTTTCATAATCTTTAAGTCTTCTACATAGTCTCAGCAGTGGAATTTACTATAGTCAAAAAGCCACCAAATGAGACAAATGTCAAAGTGAGAAAAGAGCTTAGAAAAGTTAATAGTTTGCTTTTAATAGCATGCTGGCTCTTCATCAAAAGGCAAATGTCTAGCTAAAGATTCAGTTGTACTACAACAATAGTTTGCAAAAATGAATGCAGCAGCATTGTTAGTGCTGAGCTACTGTTACATTCTTAAGCATGCATGGCTTACTTTTAACAGAATGCTTCAGTTCACATTTATTGTACAGAAAATGGCAGTACATTGGAATACCATAAAAAATGCTCCAATCTCCTGAGAAACATTCAATGTGTCAGTAACTCACAGGGTTTTCAAAACTCACTTTCAACAGAATACAGACTCTTCCAGTCAGGCAAGAAAGAACTCCCCCCTCCTTACCTACCTTTTAAAAATAGTTTCTCTGTATGAGAGTTGAAGTAAAAGGAAGAATTTCATAACCATTCCTAAAAATATATGACAAAAATCTAAAACAATCTCAAAGTTAATTCATTTAATCTGTATGTGCATCCAGAGAACATACATTTCACTGGGTAGGAAAGATGAAAATATCGTCTATCAGTGTTTAACAGCCCACTGTTTACTTAAGGCAGACAGAGGGAGCTGTTGCTATTCAAACGAGAGATGATGGCCTCAGACAGACACATGATGATATATAATCGAAGTAGTTTGAAAGATGACTGGCACTGGAAACTCATTTACTAAGGTCAAAGAGAAAATGCATCTGTAATTCCCCCCCCATTTGCTTGTACAGTTTTCATTATCTCTTGTAAAAAAAGCACCAACAGTAATGCAAAAGTGTTACGTAACATAACAAGATAGTTTTTCAAGGCCACATCAATTACATCCCGTTATCAAAGCCAAGCAGATTTGAAAGTGTTCATCCCCAGATGTGCTTTACACCAGCATAAAGGGTGCACTCAGCAAGTACTGATAGAGTTGGCTGCCCACTGAAAGGACAGAGGGGCAGCTCCAGTCCTGGCTCAGAGCACCACAGACCTGGCTCCAGCTTGACTGTTTCTGGCTGGCCACATGCCCTTGGCCAAACCATGTCTTTCTGAAGTCCAGATAGCTGATATATTCTATGTAGCAATTATTCAGATCAAGTCAATGCAGATCTTGAGCCCAGTACACCCTTCCAGTGGGGTAGATAAGAGATTAGTGTTCCCAAGCAAGAGATTTTTATCTAGAACATTAACTATTAATGAATATTTAATGTGTTCATTAACTTGGTTAAATCTTCTGAGGTTATTCTAACACTCTTCGCAGCACCCTGTGACAGTGAGGTCCACAGGCTAATTAAGAATAACAAAGGAAAAAGTTTAAAATGCTCCACCCAATAACTTCACTTGCTGCCTTGCTTTCTTCTTGTGGGAAGCTTACTCTCCACTCCACATTGCTCATGAGAAAGGTGAAACTGAAGTACGTAAACTATGAGAGTGGTGAGGTGCTGGAACAGGCTGCCCAGAGAGGTTGTGGATGCCCCGTCCCTGGAGGTGTTCAAGGCCAGGTTGGATGGGCCCTGGGCAGCCTGGTCTGCTATTAAATGGGGAGGTTGGGGCCCTGCCTGGCAGGGGGGTTGGAGATTCATGATCCTCAAGGTCCCTTCCAACCTGGGCCATTCTGTGAACAAAGCCACAGTGCAGCTAACAGCTATGGCACTGACCAGTAGCACCCACCACTATCCTCCCAGGACAAGGGTCCACCAGACACCTGAGGAGAGAGTCAAAGCCTCAGAGACACAGCCAGCAGACTCCAATTAAAGTTACTAAACCCCACAACTGCTCGAAGTGTTTAGCCATGAGTAGGCTAGGCGTATAATTGGCAGACAGTTTTTATTGCATTTCTTTGCTTTTGCTTTCTTTGAGCTTCATATAATTCATTAATAAATTCCTCTATGCAGTGCAGCACTGCCCTCGGCCCCCAAAACTGATGGGACTAGCAACAATTAACTTAAAATGGATATGAGAAAACCTTTCATTAGCAGAGTCCATAGCAATAGCCTGCAACCCTCTTAAGGTAGGGATCTGAACTATGAACAGGAAATTTTAGGAATGCAGAAAACACACCGAATTATTAGCCTGCTATATTACTTCTATTGTCAAGAGCACTGGGAAAAAAAAAACAACAAAAAAACAAACCCAACAATTAATGGCATTTTAACTAGAGCTGAATGAAATAACCAATAAAACAACAAATCACAGAGAGCAAGCTTGATTTTCTGATCCACTGCCAGCACCATGCCCTTGCTAGGCTGTACTCGGCTTTGCTGGTTGTAACAGTACAATAAGAGGGCAGAACTTGTCTATCATATCTGGCAGATACCCTTAGGAAGATTACTACAGATATTGTTTATTCCTTTTTGCCATGTCTCAGCTTTAAAAGAGACATATCCTTGTTATTAAACAGGGATCATTATTGAATGCTCCTGTGGGATTTAATGACTGATATCTACTCAGTATCAGAGCACAGGCTTCCTGTGGGTACTTCATGCTGAAGTCCTGCAGGTGGGACTTCCCCGAGTACTGAGTATAGATTAAGCCTCAACTTGCAGCAGCTGGTGACTTAAAGCCTCCTAAGAGAGTTCAGAAATGCAACATACTAACTGCTATCTCCCACCTTTCCCTTTTTTTTCCTCTCTAGTGCCACAGTTTCACTGATGCCAGTAAAGTTGTTAAATCCCATCTCATGTAAGTACATGAGAGAGACATGCATCATTATTCTTCTGAGCAAAGCCTGAAGGTATCCACTCCGCAGGGGGAATATGATTTCAGACTGTAGTCCAAAATTGTACTTTCTATCTTGTTTAATACTTTGATTTATATCCTCATTAGCATGGGAGAATAGCTCCTATTAAAACTATTAAAGATAATTTTAGCAATAATATCAAAGGATGAGTAGGTGTAATGATAGCACTAATGATAAAAATTAATAACCATTCATTATTTTTAATCGTATGTACAGTTGAAATGAATATTGAAGAAAATAAACACGACATTTTATATGAGCCAAAAACTAAAGGGAAGTAAAACCGCTATAAATTATACTCCAAATCATCAGTTGTCCACTCCAAGTATTATGCTACACTTTTGCAGACATGAAAGTATTCTTCAGGAGACCACAGCTGGGTCCCACTAAGCAGATGCCAGTTCACCTCTTCCACACCTGCATCCTGTGAGCCTCACTTTGACACACTGGGCATTTGGCATCTTAATTCCAGGTATGTGAGGGAACGCTGGATGAGAACATTATTGTTAATGCAAAAAAGCACCAATTATAACATTTCTTTCCTTAGTATCTACATCTGTTCCCTTATCACTGCACTGGCTGTGTCCATTTAGATCATCAGCTCTTGAGCCTGGCACCATTTCCCATAGGGACAGCACTACAGCCAATGATTCTGTGGACTTCAGCAACTACATATTGTGGCTTCAAGCTTGGCTGTCAGTGTGAGCAACCAAGAGAAATCCCCATGTGACTTTGCAGTGTGTGAAACTCACTTCCAGAAAACAACGAGCTACAGCATTTCCCAACCCATTTCAACAATCTGAAAACACAACTCATGTTAAGCACTGCCTCCAAAGTACATACTTTAATGATACCTGCACACCTTTAAGTCTTCAAGGGGGAAAGATTTCATCTTTTCTTGGAAGGAGGACTGTCATTCAGGTTTTTTTTAAGGACAAAGGGGCAGGGGGTAAAACCAAACAAGAAATAGAACTCCTAACTGATCAAGTTACTTTCAACAATAGAACTGCAGTTTTGTCTTTCATTGCAGGTCACCTTAAAGGTTTTGCAAAAGCCTTTGCTAGATATTAAATCCCCCAGTGAAAGGTACAACAGTCATTCGAAATTTGAAGTGATTTTATCTTAAGAATCAAATGTAAGCTTCGCTGCTGTCAAAAGCTCTGTGTTCATGTCATCTGAAACACATCCTATCTTAATTGTGAAATAGCTGATACTGCTTCTGGTCTGCAGACAGGTTATATATTTAAAGTTTTACTTCTCTGAAGTTTCAGTAACTGTTCTATTACAGCCTCAATAAAGAGGGCTTTTTTCCAAGAAGGTTGCTTGTACCTTCTTCCCAGACAAGGTTCTTGGACAGTTGGAAAAACAGTACCAGCAAAAGGCTACCTAAAATGATCACTGCATGTTCATAGAACTCCTTCTCCAGCTGATAAATTGAAGTCCCGCACACTAAATGTCACCTTGGTGATTGGTTATGACATGCAAACTTTTCCAGGCTTGACCAAAGCCACCACAAGTAGCCCCTGCTCCCATGAGACTTCCCGCATTAGGAATTGTGGAAATAGTTCCCAAAATCACAAGTCTCCTGGAACATCAAAAAAAAAAAAAAAAAAAAAAAACAAAACAAAAAAAAAAAAAAACAAACCCAAAAAAACAACTTAGGACTAATTTCCATCAACTTTTCAGCCTGTCTTACTTTATCAGGTTCAGAGAAACAGAGTTGCCCACATCTCCCTCCAGACTTTTTTTTAAAGCCATGCAGAGCATCTTGCTGCCACAACAAGCATGCACCAGCAACCAGGCTGCTCCACATCAGTATTCGTTTTTGGTCAGAAAAAAAGGACAAAAAAACCAACCAACCAAACAAAAAAACGAACAAAACCAAAACAATTGAAGTGCCAAAGGAAAAATAATAATTAAAAAAGCCTCCTACCTCTTGGGGTACTTCACTGTTGCATTCCACCAGAAGGATGACCATACAGCCTCACACACCTGCAGGTCTGGCAGACAGCAGGTTTTTCAGGATAGCAGTCATGAGATCTGTGCCCTGTGGCGAGGGGACAATTTGGAGGGGAAAAAACTAAAAAAATAAAAAAAAAAATCAGAAGCAGGAAAGACAACGTAAGTTCTATTCCATCTCCTCTGAAACAAAGGCACTGTTGGTTGAGCAGTTACATCACAAAGAGCATAACTCTTCTCCAGTGGATTTGTATTCTGTGCCCTTGTCAATCCCTTTCCCTATCTGATAAGGTTGCCCAACCTCTGAGCCGTGTTAATTTATGTGAGGGATGGCAGCACCTTGCTGTGCAGGGATGCCTGCTGCTTGCAACAACACTCTTCTCAGTGTGATCCCCAAAAGACAACTCAAAGCAAATAATAAGATATTGGGGTCACAGCTGAAATACCACTGTTCCATACACAGGTAATACACTGAGCTATCTTCAGGAGCTAACATACTCTTGTCACTAAGCATTTAACAGTTGTTACAGAGGCAGAGAGATGAACTGCATTTAACCGCAACCTCCATTTCCCCCAGGCCTTAGTCCCTCAGAAGTTTTGGGGTGCTGGAAGCTCCAAGAGCACTGCACATCTGCAACCGGATAATGGCCTCCTGCTGTTTTGACTTAAAACTCCAGGCCAGCTGCAATTAAATTAAAACAAACGATCAAACAAACAAAAATAAATAAATAAACTCAAGAACAAATGCCCCGCAAATATCAAACTCACAGGCAAGCAGGGGAAGCACGACTGAGCTGAAAACAAAAGGCTCAGCCAAAGGCCCTACACACAAAAAGCAAGTAGAAAGTGATGAAACTGAGATACCTGGGAAAAGATACCAAGCTCACAATGGTCAACCTACAGTATAGGAGAGGAAACAAATGTATCTCAGACAGAGTGTAAATGGAGGTCAAGGTGGTGAGTCCTCTGTGTGGGAACT
The DNA here is from genome assembly GCA_016647715.1 of Pavo muticus. NCBI lineage: Eukaryota > Metazoa > Chordata > Aves > Galliformes > Phasianidae > Pavo > Pavo muticus. The sequence goes on from JACDJE010000062.1 coordinate 52,757, forward strand.
GGGAGCAGCGGGGAGCACAGGCCTGCAGCTGCTGAAACCCCACAGCTCCCAGAACAGCTCCCAGGGAAGGAAGATACTTTCCAGCCCAGGGTGTATGGATGTGGAAAAACTTAAATACAGTTGCTTTTATTCTGTTCTTTTCTTCCTCAGAAAAATTTCAGTTCCTAGATAGGAGGGCATTATGTTGCTGCTGTCACTGGCTAACCTCATGCCATCTCAAGCATCCTCTGATGAGGAGCGGCCTTCCTCTTCCTTGGCTGACCTTTGATTGGAAACAGAGTCTGGAGGGAGAGGCAGTGAATACATCTCATGTGGTGCCTGTGAGGCTTTAGAAGCCTTCAGCACTGGGGAGGCGAGTGCCTGAGCAGTGCTCTGAGAGCTGGTTGTTTCACTAGTGCCAAACTGATGTTTGTTCAGCTGTGCCTGACCAGGAGAATTGTTTTTACCTCTAGCTTCCATTTGCTTTTGTTTCTTCTGCTTTACTAGCATTTCTTGGATGTTAGTTTTGACTCCTCTTGCCATTTTTCTGAACTTGAGGGTCTCCAGGTTCTTTCCATGCAGTGACTTCCAGAGAGCAGGAGGGTGACCGCTGCCCGCGTCCTCTGCACATGTCCTCACGCAAGCCATGACCAAACTCCTCCAGCAACGGCCAAGCCTTTCTGAGCGGTCCCCTAGGAGAAGTAGATCACTGCATCACAATGGTTGCCATTCTGGGACAGGCCCATGCGGAAATGGGTGTGGATGCAGACTGGATGTTTCCAGGCACCCACAGCCGGGGACTTGCTCACAGCATGGTAATTCCTGCTCTTAACATCTGAGCCAAGTGGTGTTTTTACAATGTTTATTAACTAATTAGTTTAATTTATAATTTTATTTAATTAATAAACTAATTATTCACTATTTATACTATTTAAAATATATTAATAGTCAAGTTGTGACAGTGATTGATTTACAACCTTTCAAAGCCCAGACAGACATAATGAACAGAAGCTTCAATTAGCTTTTGCTGGAGCTGCAAGCTCCCTGCAGCATCCAAGGTGGGTGTGGGGCTCCCCAGCCACAAGCAGTGCAGCAGCTGCCAGGATCCTCTGCACAAGGCAGCCTGGTTTTATCCTCAGGGATTAACCAAACTCTCCATGGCTCTCTAGTGCAGACATCTATCTATCTCCTCCTTTCCTTGAGGAGAATCAGAAATGATGCAGCCTGCCACCTGCACACATGAATCCTGCTCAGATCCCCATGGAGGGCCACAGGGAGCATGCAACCAGCCCCAGGGACCTCACTGCTTGATAAACCCTGAACCTAGGACCAAAATGGCTCTTTCATTCCTGGAAAGAAAGACACTTAACATGGAGACAGCATTATCAATTTCACATTGCATTTATATAATACTTGCTGTATTTATTAAGTAATTACTAATTGCTTATTAATCAGTCAATACTTGGAAACTAACAATTCATTACTAAATATTTGTAAATTGATTACTTGACATGCACTCAATTTTAAACTATGATACTTACATTCAAGTGATGACAGGGACTGATTTACAACTGTGTTAAGAGCCCCCTGGTGCTGCAGTGAGCTGAAGCTGCACTCCCAGCCCCACGCAGGTGGCAGGAGCTGGCAGTGCAGCCCTGCAGCCCTTAACATTGGGCAGGACGTGGCCTTGGGTAAGGCAGCCAAGGAGCTTTGTACCTAGGCACTGCTCAGGTGTGGCTATGGGTCTCTGAGGATTTTGCTCCTGCCAGTGGTGATGCCACAGCCTGGTGCTGCCCCACAACTGGTGGCTCAAAAAAAAAAAACAATCCCAAAACAATAACTCACCCCAAAAAAACTCTAAAAATTTCACAGAATCATAAAGTGGCTTAGGTTGGAAGGAACCTTAAAGCCCATCCAGTTCCACTCCCTGGCATGGCCTGGTTGCTACTCAGGGCCCCATCCAACTTGGCCTTCAGTATCTCCAGGGATGGGGCACCCACAGCTTCTTTAGGCAAACTGGTAGGAATAAGTGGTGTGTTTGATTTTTATACGCATTTTTTTCTTTTTATACGTATACACTTCCAGTATGACTTCCTAATATCCTTAAAAATAGTAAGATGGCGAATTAGTAAAGCAGGATGGAGAGGCAGTAACCTTGTGAACTAAAGGTTATCTGTTACTCCTCAGTAACAGTAACTTGCAGTTTCAAGTTTAAAAAACAAAAACATTTATTTAAACTAAGACTAAGGTGCTGTAGGATATTTGGGCACCTATCAACATAATGTAGAAACTTCACAGAGGTGTAGGCTGTAATGAATGCTATCAAAATTACTACTGTTAAAGATAGGAGAAGTGCTACAGCATTTTTTTATTTTTATTTTACAGGGATAACTGAGAGATGGGGAAGCTGAATATGAGTAGAATACATCAAAGCTGCTGATAAAACAGAGATTAGTAATGCCAGCCTGCTGCAGAGGCTAATCACAAAAACAAGGACCAGACAACAGCCCAGAAAGCACTGTTAAAAAGCAGGAAAAGCCTGCAAGTTCAAGAAACAAATAGTATCTTCCAGTGAAGAAACCTACTAGATAGCAAAATAAGAGGACTGTCCCAATTATGAAGTAATTGACGATACTGAAAAAAAGTTCATACTTAAGGAAGAGATGGTCTTAAGAAGAGATTCTGTCTCTAGCAATTGTCAGGAAAATGCTACAGAATCAAGTACCTTAGTGAGCTTGGTAGGGCTCCCTGGTTTGTTGTACAGGGTGATCTTTCTAAATGAGAAGAGCTTAAAAATACAGCTGAAGCTAGTGCTGGGATTGCTCATTTCAGTCATGTTCTTTCAAGCAAGTATGTCTAAGTATAGGAGAAATCTCAAGGGGTAGAATAATGAATAGTAAAATGTTAATTCTTCCAGAGAGGAAGTAATATTGAGGAAAGATGCCATAGATTAGTAGAGGATAATCATCGTAACCGAGGCTTAACTGTTACAGTCCACATTTCCTGAAGTTGACACGATGGTGCATTACTGTAAATCATATGTTGAAATCTTCCCTGTAAAGAAAAAAGTATGGTAAAATCTATGACTAAATGCAACAGCTACAACTTTAAGCTATAAACTTTACCTCTTACATGTAGGCAAGAGATGGAACCAAGAAAGAACATACTAACAATCCAGTGAACAGCTCTTTGAGAAGAGCAGGCAATAAATCGGATAAAAAGAAAAGAATCTGACTAGGCTGTTAGCATCAGGTTCCCATGGAGGAACAAGTTCTAGTCAAGATAATCACTAACAGCAGTTTTATGTTAATTTTTAAATCTTTCATAAATATCACAGAACAGCAAGAAATTCATTATACCCCACAGATAGTGATAGCTACTTGCTGCCTAACTTTGCCTTAATTGTTTTCTATTACAAATGCTTATGAGAAGAAAAAGATGCAATACTTAACTCGTTTCCTATAATTTTGGTAATGACCACAAGAGAATAAGGAACCCAAGTGGCACAAATTCAAAGTGCCTCTTCAGTCCAAGCAAGAGAAATCCTGTTTCTCCTATTGCTAAATGTGATCAGAATGACCTGATTATGAATATATTTATGTACAAAGTGTATACGTAAGTATGTATAGATATAATTAAATGTATTTGTAAATGATACTGCAGTTGGAAGAAACAAGTGATTCAATTAAGTCCAAATGTTTCCCACATGCAATCTGGTGAAGTATAATTTGTTATCATTAAGCTATCTCTACAACTTCAGAAGTGAGAACTATACTTTCATGTCTTTCAGAAAACCATTACAGAAATTAATGGTCCTTGAAGAAGTAAAAAGTAGGTTAAAATACAACAGCAACAAAACACAGTGCTTGGTAGATACCAGCATTTCCTTCATTAGAGATGTCAAAACACTGAGTCTGTAGTATGTAGATACATGCCAACTTGGAAAGCCATGGAAAGGTTTGTTATTAATGGCTAACCAAGTAATCGTAAAAATAGGCATTTACTGTATTACTTTCTGGAAGGTTAGTTATTTTCCTATTGAAATCCTTTGAACTAAATCTGTAAAACATATAGTATGTTGCCTTAGCATTAAGTCCACACTTTGAAATTGTCACTCATGTTGTACCTGAAGTACAACAAAACTCAGTAGAGTCATAGAACCACAGAATGGTTTGGGTTGGAATGGACCTTAAAGATCACCCAGTCCCAATCCCACTGCCGTAGGCTGGTTGCCACCCACCAGATCAGGCTGTCCAGGGTCCCATCCAACCTGGTCTTAAGTACTCCCGGGGATGGGGCATCCACACCTTCCCTGGGCAGCCTGTACCAGCACCTCATCACCCTCTGACTAAATAATTGTTTCCTTATATCTAATCCAAACCTATCCTCTTTTAGTTTAAATCCATTCCCCCTTGTCCTACCGCTATCTGCCCTATACCCGTGTAAAAAGTCATTCTCTCTCCTGCTTACTAGTTCCTCTCATTACCTTCTTCCAATTCTTGGCTGATACAGAGTTTAGCCCTTTATACTAAGGAGCAAATAGAGCTTAGAAAATACACTAGTAGTTAACAGTCATTTAGGTAGCCAGTATGTACTTCTCAGTAATGCACCTGCAGAAAGTTTAACAATTAGTACTGCAACTTCTGTGCTGATAAACATGCTCCCTCCAATCAGCACTACTAGCATTGCAAGTGAGAGACTGACAGGGAGTTTGAGCAGATCCTGATGAAACCAAGATGCTGTTCAGATGTCTCAGGACTTGGTTTTCAGTTTACAAAGATTTTTAACAGCACATGTTCAGTTCTGTTTCGTGTATATGTTCCCTGATTTATAGGAAATCTGAAATCAGAATGCTATACTTGGAGGAATCTGACTACAGTCAGAAAATGCTCTTACACCAAAACTGTTCTCCTGCAGCATGAGTTTTCTGCTTTTGAGGTACTGAGTGAGTCCCAGATAGGTCTAGAATCCAAATGTGGAGAAATGGTGAACCTGATCAAAAATCCCACATAAGTAAGTCATACCAAGCTTCCACATACTGTGGCTTCACTTCCAGACTTTGCAGGTAGCGCTTGATGATGAAATGAAGCAGAAACTGTCTGGGTCTGAAGAAGCTTTCTTGTAGAGTGTAGATAAAGTAGAAGAAAGTAAGTGGAAACAAACAATAAGAAACAAAACAAAAAGTCTTTATTCTCATAATATGTGTTTTGATTAAAGTAAAGGCACCAAGAATGAAAATTTCTATAGACAGCTTGCTCAGGGGCTTCTTCCAGCTTTTTGCACAGCAGGATCAGGATGTACGTGCAAATTGCAACCTTCAAATTATCTGGGACAGGCAAACCTCCTAAAGCTTTTCCAAACAGAAATGTTTCTCAAGTTCATTTGAGAGAAAGAAGCATAAAGAATATTTCAAAAGACTGTTATTACAGCAAATGAATTCCATTTTTTATGGCAGCCCATTGAGTGCTACTGTGCCAGGATTTTATCTTGGAGAAAAAAACATCCATGGGAGCTCAAAGGTGAGCATCAGCTTCCTAGAAAGGCTAAGCACGTGGAGCACTGGACATAGGCACAAACTTGCTTCTTAAGTACTTAGCTTTAGTGGCCTGAGAAAACTAAAAGGTGTGTTCAGGGAGAAGTTTATGAGAGAGAGCAAACAACATTTTTAGGTCAAGAGCCCCAGAAAACATTCTCCAACTGGTCTTCTCAGTCCTCCTCTCACTTGGGTTATAGTCTACCAGATGTTCCCTTCCTTCAAACACTTTTAGGATCAGTATTTCAACTCTGAATTGAAAGTCATCCATTTTGTCAAATCATGTCTATCACTTTGTCTTTATATGAGCTTTCTGTGGGCCAAACCAACCCTAGCAAGATTTGTTTACTTATTTTTACTATCTTAAAATAATACTTCCAAAGGAAAACTCAAGGAGTTACTCAGAGCCTAATTTTGTATGTTTATACAAAACATACAAATTATTATGCGTCCCTGTTCATTTCAGGGGAGTTGGACTAGCTTTAAGGGTATCTTCCAACTCAAACAATTCTATGATTCTATTCGGCTTAGGTATTCCTCCTGACTATACTCATAACCATCCTGCCATAATAAGATAAAGTTACTGATGTTATTCTTCAAAACACAGAAAACCTGAACATCTTTTCCTGCCTGCTTTGTATTTCACTGAGTTGTCAATCTATTGCATGCAGTCTGTGTGTGCAAAAGCAGCAGATAGCTTCTGTTGTCAGCTGGTATGTGATTAATTCCTTTTTTCACCGAGATGGGATGCCTCAGAGCCTCTGGTGCTGCTGAAGGAGATAAATACCTCTGCAAACCTGTGCCCCACCAAAATACCATAATAAGTAGCAGTGAGACAAGGGGATGGTTAAAGTGTGGCCAACTGCAACTCAAGCAGCTAGCTGCAGTTTTAGATTCACTGATTGCTCTCCAATTGGACTGTAAAAACCACATGAGGATTTTAGCAGCCAAGATGGATGGTGAGAAAGCGTAGGTGCCACACACCTACGGCAAGCCTCAGCCAACTGGAGCTTCAAGAGATATCCTGGAAAAACAGTACCAATGTCTTTTTCTCAAGAGGTTCGTTGAAAATAGTACTGCTTATAGCATTATTTGTGTAACAAACTCACATTCAAAATACCTAAATCAGAAGATTTCAGTATAACACCAGAAGGGGCTCACTCTATTGCCCTCACTATGATGGTTCTCTGATTTGATCAAAGTAAATTAAACAAAACTGATCAAAACATGTAAGCATAATAAATTAGATTAATGCAGCCATATATCATCCTATGTCAATGCTATGGAAATGTCACTTCCCAATGTTGTTTTTGTTAAAGAAACTGTACAAGTGCAGAGATCTGTAGTCCTGTCCTATTTTATTATTATTGATGAAGCATCATTTTGTACAATAGAATATGAACTTCTAAGCTTTAACTTGCATTACAGTTAGCATTATTAACAATCTGATATTGTGTACAAGGAACACACAAATTGTAGGAAATTAATTGATGTGAAATACTAGATATCTGCCTTAACCAGTGTTTTTGCTCAGCAAAATCTGTAACATCAGAAAAGAATTGAGTCAATAAGATGACTGAGGAGCAGATGAGACTTTGAAACACTCAGTTTAAATGTGTATCAGATGTAACAATATAAGTCCAGAGGGATAAAAACGCACACCAAGTTCTGCAGGGGATTTGGTTTTCCACAGGCAAGTAGCAGTTGAGATCATTATAATCAAGCTGAAATGAATAGTTCCTGCACTTATTTTGTGGGCACTGCATTTCAGAGATCTCAGGATAGCAGAAAGTTTTTGGAATAGGGTCAATTTGGTTTGCTGTGTTTCAGAAAAATCTGCGCAAGTCCAGTTTAGCACTTGTGTATATTGACTAACTCATTACATTAAGGACTCAAAATTAGGCTATTCCATGCTTTCTCCATGGAGCTGACAGTCTCAGAGACGCAATAATGGGAGCAAGCCTGTCTGTAATTCAGAGGAAAGAGGCTACTGTAAATACTGGTGCTGAATAATCAAATAATATCTTCATCAGTAACTGTATGCTATATATCATATGTATGCATGTCATCAATTCACCACTAAGTGAGAAAAGACAATGGGGGAAAAAGAAAAAGCCAAGTGCATACAAATACAGGAGAAATATCAAATTACTGACTCGTACTTTTTTCTTCTTCCAAATAAAATTAGGAAAGTTACAGACGATCCAGAGCTACTGGAAAAGGAATCCCCCAGGATGCGTACAACATGTGCCATACAAGGAGAAATAAAGACAGGGAAGCACAGGTAAAGGACGTTATTATAATGCTTAATGTAAATGTTCCCTTTGTACTCTGTGATTTGGTGAGATGTCCCAGGTAATGCTCAAGGCATACTGCAGACAGAGGATTAAAGTGGTGCCTGTGTTCTGTATCTGACCAAGCAGCAGGCTGTATCTCCCTAAAGAACATTTTTCTCCCGCAGGTCATATTTCCTATCTGCCCTGTGACATGAGGCATAATGAAATTCTACACAATTTCTATGAGGAACTATTTCTATGCATAGAGTGAGAGAATTGCAAAGCACCACATTTGTAGATGCCCACCTTCTGGTTGACCCTTCTCTTACAAACATGAACCAATCATGCATTTTGAGGAACTCAAGTCAGGATCTAACTCTTCTATGTTTACTGAACAAAGGGACCACCTGACTACCACATAATTAGATAGGTGATCTAAGCTACCATTTTTTTTTCTCTTTTTGTGCAGCACTTGAAAGTTCTTTAATGATTTTGTATGAAACATGACATAGAAGAAATTTATCACACTTCTTTCTTTATAGAGGGATGCTTGTGTGGCTTCCGGCTTACACAGGCAATTGTTTCCTGGCTTGCGAGACCTGAACAAGATGTTGAGCTTTGATGACATGTTTCTGGAAAAAGTGTATGTCTTGCAGGGTGTCACTGCTGTATAATTCCCAAACTCAAAGGGATTTCCCTATTAGCAAAACCTGTTTTCTTGTCTGACGTATAGGGTCTATGGACTTCCTGCCAAAGACGTGGAGTTATGTTCTTGAAAAGGCTTGTATTACTGGTAGTATTTCTCTTAATGATTTAAGTGTCTAAATTCCATTTCTGAAGCAAGGTGGGCCAGATTCCGGGGAGTATTTTGGAATCCAGAGTTAAAAGTAGCCCAGCAGAGGGATTATCAAAACAGCTCATAAATGCTACAAATCTGCACTGTGGGACCATTCTGGGGAAATACGTGCACCAACAGCCTTGAGATCTCTTCAGTTTTCAAAAATACAGCAGTTCCTGTGTGAGGAAGGGATGGTATTTGAATATAGGCATTCAAATATAAACTTAATTTCTAAGCACTGTTTTTTAAAAATACAGTCTTCCAATAGTGAGATATGCTTATGATTTCAAAATGCGAGAGGAAAGGAGATTTTGAGGTTTTATTTTCTTGTTTGTTTAACAAAAACATGTAAACTTTCAGGCAAAATAGAAATAAAAATGAATTCCACACAAATGGAATACTATGATTGAGGGCTATAACCTTTTTAGAAGGGACAGGCAGAGTAGGAGGAGTGGGAGAGTTGCCCTCTACATTAAGAAGGGGAGAGACTGCAAAAAGCTGCCCCTGAAAAGCAGCTACGAACAGGTTGAGTGCTTGTGGGTTAAGATTAGGGATCAGACCAATAAAGGGCATCTGGTAGTTGGGGTCTACTAGCAGCCTATACTGCCAGATCAAGGGGAGCCTGTTGATGAGGCCTTCTTCGCTTGCAAGCCCTGGCACAGGCTGCTCAAATAGGCTGTGGATGCCCCACCATCCCTGGAGGCACTAAAGGCCAGGTTGGAAGCGGCCCTGGGCAACCTGACTTAGTGGATGGCAACTCTGCTCACAGCCTGGGAGGTCGATAATAGAGGACTTTTAGTGCCCCTTCCAATCTAAGCCATTCTATGCTTCTACAATTATAAGCCACTTAAGCACCCATTACAATTTTAGTCCTATACTGAAGAGTCTGAATCTTCAAGAGTGTTTAACAGCTGTGGCTTCTTTGAAGTCAGTGAAGAAGATTCTGCTACTGTCATTTTTGGCATGTACTCAGAGAACTTTCTTGTGCCGGACGAATCACCGTGCCTGCCATTTCTACAAGATCTTAGCTAAAATACTGTCATTCATACCAGTACAGAGACTGCCAGAGGAGCTGCTGAGGAACTGATGAGCATAGCATTCACAATGTGGAGTTTTCCTATTGCATTTTTCTGCGCAGGATTGAGTGCTGTTATAAAGCATGGAAAGAGAGCAGTTGGGCAGCGCTGGATTCTTCTCATTAAAGATAGATGAAAAGCAAAGCCTCATTATAAACCTGCCTGTTTGTGACATTGACATGATAACAAGAAGGTTGACTGCTGTGTTTTTGCAGAGAAACCCATGAAGCAGCACAAATGACTGAAGCACATGTAATTGCCTAAAAGGTTGCAGGTACTCCAGGAAGGTGACAGATTCCCTTTCTGCTGTTGTCACCTTGCCCTTACTGCACGCTGGGGTAAATGACAAGAGGCAAAGACATATCACCTGCAATCACAGACCATATTGTGTACTCTTTGAACGAGATTCTTCACAAAGGAATTTCCCCCTTTTGCCAAGATAAGCTTGCAAGTCAAATCTTCATTTTCATTCTAAAAAGCTTGACATCTGACCCCAGTGAAAATTTAACCTTTTTTTTTTCAAGTTATGCTGAACTGCATAATAGGGGGGACACTGTGAAAAATTCTCAAAGAAATCAGGAAGAAAAGCAAAAATGATTGCAAAGAAAGAGGACAGAAAGCACCAGGAGCATGAGAGGTTGTAGAACTGTCCCCTGTCCTGCAGAGCAGGATGAAGTGACCTCAACCCTCAGAAGATTCAGACAGCTTAGAGAAATGCAGAACAGATTTCTGAAAATCCCTGAAACTCAAGAAACAACTCTGCCCATTTATCAAACAGGTGAACACTACATATACTCCCAGATCTAGCTGCCTGAAGTTAGGCTTCCTTGTCCAGAAAAGGATTCCCTCTAGGAGATTTTGCCCTAATTTACTGGACTATAGCCAAATGACTGAAATGTGCTTCAAATTAATTCTTCCTGTTCAGATAAGCAGACCAAACTTGGGTGAGGCATCTACTCATGGAGGCTGATGAAACATATCTCTAGTCAACCAAGCCTGACCAGTTGTTGACCATAAAGGCTATAAAAGGTTATAAAACAGAAGCACTCTGTTAAACAAATATCAACAGATGCTAGAAATGAAGTGGGTTTGGGCCTTTTGTGAGCTGTCTGTGTCTACACATAACTCAGCATGGGTATACAGTGGAGGACAACTCATCTTCTGAACCACAAGTGGACACTATGGGTCCTGAGAGGAGGGGAACAGCAGCAGAAAACATGAAACAGTAATGTTATTAGTCAGACAAGTCAGCTTGTTTCTGAATGGACAGGCTGACCAGCTCAGATCTCACCATAAACATTCAGTACTGCTGAATGATGGACTGAAATAAAGTTCCTTTTGCCTAGGATAAAAAATCAAAATAAAATAAGGGAGCAACCCTAGCACTTACCACTTTTGCTGCCACTAAGAGCAAATGAGTATGTACCACAGCAGCATCAGCTGCCCGGCTTTCAAGTAAGCCATGCACAGGAAATAAAAGTTCAGCCGCCACTTGAATACGCTTCTTACCAATATTTCTAGGTTTCTTGCTATTCTCCAGTTTTTAGATTCTGTGCATTACCACATTTAAGTGAAGTATTAAGCTATTCCAAATATAACTTGAAAAATAAGTAAAATGATGTAAGAAACTGTAAGTCCTTTTGCTCCCAAGTACATTTCCCACAAGCAGATTTTACTAAGTACTGAATGCATGAACTCTCACTATGTGATTTAATAAAGTCTCTGCAGATTGGTTTCAGTATGCTTGCTCTTCTGTTAAGGGACTGTACTGCCACTGCCATTAGTTGAACAGAATTTCTGCACCTCTAGTGCAGAGCTGAACTCTAAAGCTGTTTTCTTTTGCTGACAGCAGAAGATCTCTAGTTCTTCTCACACTCACCTGCAATGAACGTTGTGTGTTCCCGGATAAGTACCAAGGAAAGTCCTTCTCTTTCTATCAAACGATGCTTTCAGGGGAAAAAGTAGTGATCATGAAATAAAATACTACAGTATTTTAGAAAAAGAACCTGTCAGTTTACCTCCACTTTTTTTCTTCAAGTCAATGAGAATGGGGAGGGAAGAAGATACCAGGTGGTAAAGAACTAGGTATCTCAGGTGCTTCTGTCACTCAATTCCGGGTGACTGCTCAGAGGGAAATAATAAAACAAAATAAAATAAACTGGGGAATGTTTGCTCTGAAAAATTTTTGTTGACTAAAGCTTTGAATTTTGTGTTTATTTTACATTAACCTGGAACAGGATTTTTCTTACTTTTTAATCCTGAGAAGCATGGACTGTGTGCATAGGTACTGATTTCTCAATTTCTCACCCAAGAGCTTAATGAGCACCAGACAAAACTAAGAGAGCAGATTCATAGAACTAACTGAAGGAAACGTTTTGGTTCTGGAAGCCTCCAGCCTCACAGGGTACAAAGTATTTGGAGAAACTATGTATGCTATAATCTTCCCAATACATTCACTTTTGACTGCTGAAAAATGGGGGATATTGGGTGAAGCACATTACCCAAGAAGAGTTATTCACACATTCCAGAATAGCCTTTAGTTCTCCGTACTTTTTATGCTATTATATATATTCATACTAGGAAGTCCATTGATTTTCTTCGTATACCCAGTTTCATTAAATGAAGCTCTCATTTCACTCGGTGCCCCCAGCAAGCTACACAGGTAGTTCATTTTATTTTAAAATACCTAGTGCAGAACAGAACCTTCTAGTTACTACAGTTCAGCAACACTCTCTGATGTTGGCACCAGCTGCTGTGTCTCTGCCCTTTCCCGGGCAGAATTGGTTAAACCACAGGATCACAACTGCATTAAGAGGTTCTGTCAAATGATTAGGATATTTATCGCTCCACTGGCAAATAGTCATACATTTTTCATCTGTCCTGTTTACTGTAATAACAAGACAGGACCTAATACACACATCCATCTAAGCTGAACCCCCATTTATGGTGGTTAATGGTTAAGGCTGCATGGAAAGGAAGACTAGGAACAAAACACCTTGTTTCAAGTGACACAGAAATCCTACAGCAGAATCCTATTGTGCCATTTCTTCTAAGCTGAATCTTGGTTTTATTCTCACCTAAATGACTGCAATTTTCAGATCCGAACAGCTGACAGGCAGTCAAAAACAAAAATACAGAACCACAAAATTCAGGCATGCTTTCTTAATCATATAGCAAACCTTATTTGGCCAAAACCCATCAGCAGAGGATAATGAACAACGTTGTATGAATTTTCAGGGAAAGCCAGTGAGAGTGAGAGAGAAAAAGTCTTGCTCTCTGGAGAGCAAATGGGCGTTCAGCAAGAAGAGAATGAGCAAGTCTCAAAAACATTTTGTTGCCTACATTTGGCACTGGGACTTTGCTAACATTTGATAGGTCATTTTCACCAGATTTCCTCAAATCACTGTCAAAGTACTTCATTTCCATTAGGGAAGACATGAGCGCACACAAATATTTCCATGTGTTGTATTCAAAATACTTTTCCCAAAGGAACAAAGATGAAGAGTGCAGCGTTTTTGTAATTTGTTTTTCCATTTTGGTCACAACCCCTCATGTTGTCAGAAGTGTAAAGCAAAAATTCTCGGGCTTCAGTGATTTCTTTTTTATTACCACTCTTCCCAGAGATGTACCATGTGAGAGGGCAAGTACCAAAGATCAAATCAGAAATACCCTCAGCATCTGCAATGTACACAAATCAAGACAGCGTGACTTGTGCTCAGGTAATTATTATTACTCTAAGATATGGCTTCCCCTACTTGTTCTACTGAAGCACACATCCAAGGAAAATAGAGTGCTGAAAAGCAAGAATATCTGCTCAGGAAACAAGGCACTGAGACATTTCAATCAACACTGGAGCCATTGCGTATTAGTTCAGGAGAGGCAATAGATTCAGTTTTGGAGGGAAAGGCAAAAAAATAAGATGAATATTATCATCCGCACAAGTTTTCTGCTGTTCAGAGTAGACTGCAGGGCAAATTCTTTACTCCTCGAAGGTCTAACAATTCGCAAAAACGTACATTCTTCCCTTTAACCTCAGCTCCAGACAGAGACCAAGAAATAACTAAATCCAGACAGCAGCACTTGCTTACATGCTATCGATTCCCAGTCCCACATCAGCTTTAACTGCAGATCAGTTTAATCTAGGTGGGCAGAGAGGAAACACAAGGGGAAAACCTCTCAAGTTCTTGCTCACTGAGAGTCATTTCCTACCCAGCTTAGGGTAGGCAGCCCACAGTCTCCCTCACAGGACTGAGGAGAGCAGCAGCCCTGCTGCCTTGCAGGAGGCCTTGTGCTCTCACATCTCCAGAGCACTTTGGAAAAGTCGCCTACAGAAACATTAAGCCTGGGCTTTTGAAACTGCCTCCTAGGAGATCTGAATGCTCCTTTCATATTAACTTTCATTCATTTCAAAGTATCTGGCAAGCCTGCAACTTAGTTTCTCAAAGGATCTCCTTAGCAGGAACAGCTTAACACAAACTGTCACCTGTGAAAGCCACTTGTCAGCTACCACAAATGTCCGCAGGACATGCCCATGTTGCCATGATCAACTTGGTTTTAGGGAGGCCCTGGGAACCAGAGAAACAATAGAAGAAAGATTATGTTGAGTATTTCTGGTGATCTCATGAATTAACTTTTGGGCCTTTTGTGAGCGGAAGCAACTAATGAGAGAGAAGTTTTTTGATGTTTTCCCTCCAGCTTTGGGCCCTCAACTCCAGGGAAACTGATGCCTCGGAAACGGTTATCCCCAAGACAGTGCTGCAGCATCCATTTGGGTAGATGGACAGACAACCTCACCTTCCTTCTGACACAACAGCTACACCCTGCAACATCACCTGTCATAGCAAAAGCTGAGGTAGCCCTGTAAAATCTGACTCCATAGTTGGCAGCTGCATGAACAACTACAGCTCCCGGTGCAGGAATCTGCCCCACGCTAAGCCCCAAAGCCTTGCTTAAAAATCCATGTTAACCTGTGACCCTGCACCTATACCCACTTGAGAGGTAGGTATTATTAAGAAAGGCTGCAATCACACCAAGAAGAAAATTCCTAGGCAACACCTGTCTACAATACCTCAGTGATGGGTTCAACACTATTTCTAGGACAGAAGAGAGCCATTTTGCAGGGTGCTAGATTAGGTGGAAGCAGTGAGTGTGCTGCAGAGAGCCCTGTAGTAACAATTACAGAAAATACAGAACCTAATAAAACAAGGTCAAGAATTTTGCTATCTGTTATCCTAATAGCAGTTGAAGAAGGCATTTTTTGATGCTCTTAAAAGATTAATATATTTGGAAAAAATACACAAACAAGAATTCAGTAATTAAAATAGCTAGCAAGCAAGGCTCAACCAAACACACGCTAAACTCTGAAATAAGTTGCTCTTTAACCTTAGACTTCTGTTCTATATGCTTTATACTTACAATTTGTAGCAGAGATATAGTAGATGAAGCCATACTAGCTGATACTTGAAACACAGTATTATCACCTGATAGAATATGTTTGAAACGAATCAATTATGATTTTTAAAAACCATGCCCCAAAATTAAAGCTACCTAAACATGTTCTGCTACATACCCCTTCAATTTGAGGAATTTTGTTGCCAA
This sequence comes from Pavo muticus, assembly GCA_016647715.1. NCBI lineage: Eukaryota > Metazoa > Chordata > Aves > Galliformes > Phasianidae > Pavo > Pavo muticus. The sequence goes on from JACDJE010000062.1 coordinate 68,057, forward strand.
GGCAACCTGGTCACGGTGTGTTTCAGTTTAGGCCATGATTGCTGTTTTAAATAGAAATGCCATCCAGTTAATGCACAGCTGATTTTTAGTAAAATTTTCAGTAAAAGGTATGTATGCGCAATACATACCAACAGATCATGTATTTATTTTGCATTAAAAAGCCAATTAATTCCATGTAGTACTTTCAGAATCAAACAGGAAGTGTAAATTTGAGGATGAACAAACAAAAATGTAACAATGCCTGAAGAACGGTAAAGCTTGATGAGATGAGTGTGACTGGTAGCTGCATAGACAGCCCCATACATACAAAAAGGCCCAGTTGTTCTTATCACAGACAGGCAAGATAATCAGTTGTTGGTAGAGAGAGTAGGTATAGCTATTTCACACTGCTTCACTGTATCTCCTTAGAGACTGCTGACCAAGCAAGGGATTCAAATGACTTCATATTGACACTAGCTAAAGCTACCAGCTGAAAACAGAACCATGCAGGAGCACGAGAAAGTTTCCCCATAAAAACTGCCTTCTAAGTCCAGACCTAATCTTTTCTTTAGGAGTCAGGAGCACTAGCAAATGGTGTAGGTGTACACATTGTTGGATCCCTTGGTGAGAGCACCTCTGGAAAACCTCCCAGCCACTGGCCAAGCAGTTAGAAACTAGACATTCAGTGCAACATTCAGTACCTTTTGTATAGGTGGATATGGCAGATGCTGATTTCTGTGAAGGTATTAAACTCCACGAGCAAAGCTGCCAGATGACATAGAGCAGCTAAACTGTTTTCCTACAGCATTACTGGAAAGAACATAACACCACATCTGGCTAAACATTTCAAGTCTTGGCCTCATTTGAGCAAGAGGTACTTGATCCAAAATGGCCTTATCAGAAAGATGAACTAAGCTCAGGAAAAGATATATGTGATGCCCAGATATGTTCAGTCATCTGGATGAAACATTTTGTGTTGCATTACTGGGGGGGGGGAGGGGGAAGTCATTTCTTGGTTGCAGTCTTGCCATTGCTGAATATCAGCAAGTTCATTTTCTGAAGAAGCTGCAACAGAGAGACTAGAAGACCTCCATGAATAGAGTGGACCAGAGCTAACTCCAACTAGTGGGAAGTGTATCAATGGACACCATCTACACTCAAAGACCAGTCAGCAGGACAATCTAGGTAGCAAGAGAGAGTCAGCTTTTGTGCAGATTTCTACATACCAAAGCATGCAACTGATCTTTACAAATATATTACTTAGCCAAGTGATGGCAAGCTAAATACCTCACCTCTCAAAAAAGTATGGAACTGTTTAGCCACTCCAATTCAGGAATCCATTCCACTACCAAATCCCATGTTCTCCATGCGCAAATGGAGGCCTTCCACATGAAGAAAGGAATAAAGAAATAGTACAGAGACAGGGAGAAAGTCCTTAGCTTAGCTCAGTCTGGTGTAGTTTCTAAATGGGAAACTGTCTTCTTACATAAAGCTGAAGTTAGTTGTGGGAAGCCCTGCATATCTCAAAAGGTGTCAAGAGACTCCAGGCTGTTGTAAGCAGAATGAGGAAGATACTTCAGAGAATGAATTCCTGTTTGAGTATCAGTTAAATGCAGTATAAAACCTCATGAGTGGTGACATTTCAGAAATACTCATGTTATTCTCATATATTGCTACTTTATCCCTGCTACTTGGGTAAAATACAGTAGTTATGCAAGTGACTGGGCTTAGTTGCAAGCATCATTCTAGCAATTAAGCTATTTCTCCAAATCTATAAATTCTACGTCAGAGTTGTTTGGGTGCCAGGCACCATTGATTCTCTCTTCCCTCTCTTCCACAGAAAACTTGCAAAGCAGATCAATAAGAATGTACATTTTGAAGTGCCCTCCACAGTCCCCCCTACACGCCTCCCCCAAAAAAAGATCTACTCAGCTGCCATAAATACCATCATGCCAAGACAGAAGTTTGCTTTTGAACAAGATTTTGCTATGACACTGAAATGACTGAACTAATCTATTATCACTTGAAAAAGGCAGTAAATAACATTGACTTCAGCTTCTGCCCCCCACAAAAAACATTACCTAACCATCTTTATTTTCCTTCTTTTAATCTTTTATTTGGTTAAAAGCTTTATTTGCTAATGAAACACAGACATCTATAATCATTCTCCCATCCTGCACTGCAGGTAAGGAGCACAGGCGCAAGAAATACTGAGAAATTTAGTAGAGGTAAGTGACTAATTTGATTATGACACACACAGTGGTTAAATAATTAATGAACCTCAGAGTTCAGATAAGCAAACTGTTCATTTCAAGTAATGGAGATTTAACTTTCATTCCTCCTTTGAACTGAACAGAATACTTCCAAAGATTATTTATCAGTTGATTGAATCTTGTAGTGAGATGGAGGTTTTGACCTCTGCTTATTTATTCCATTTTGCTATTTAGCTTCAGTTTGCTAGAAAAAATAAGGACAAGACTGTGACAGTTCACAGAGATGCAATTTGTCTATTGAACTTAGCTTGGCATCTGTTAGACACACAAAGAAACAAAAGAAACCACATAAATATTCATCAGCAAAGAAGTAAACCACAATGCTGGATTTGAAGCATTATGTGTTATTTTTGTAATGATAATAGTGATTTGTCAGCCCTAATGATATCTCAGTAAGTTGCCTGACTGATCTTTTACTTGTGTGAGTATAATTTATTTTTCCATTTTATGTCCTGCCTATCATTTGTTCCCAAAATATGGAAGTAGATTTACATAATAGAATTCTGCTTGGTTGTGTTGGACAGGTTGGGCTTTTTTGTTTCAGGTAATGACAGCAGTATCAGCTCATTCTTCCCTTTGCATCTCATTTGAATAAAACCTATAATGTGACAGGCGAGAGATGGTATTGCCTTATAACCAGCTAATTGGGGGAGGAATTATGGTGTAGGCATTAGATAGCATGGATTCATCTTTGAAACCTATCATCACCTCCTTACAAAACAAAATTCTTTCAGCCTAGTTTCAAAAGCCAGCTTTATTTGTCAACTCTGTTTATTCTTATAAGTGCATCTTGTAATGATTTGCTTTTCTGGAATGTAAATCTGCCAGAACACAGAGAAACTATACTGTCTTAAAAAAGGTATGATGCAACGTAATTCCTTATTACTACAGCTATCCCAATTGGGATTTAACACATTGAAGAAAGGTGCATTTTTGAAAGCACAGTAAAGGCCCTGTGCCCCACCAACTTCCAGTGGAAAGTGGGCACTCAGGATCATTGCACGAGTGCCTGAAATGCACCAGAAAGCTAGTGGGAAGAGGATATATAATTCTTATAGACAGAAAGAAAAATTCACACCTATAGATATTGTGTAAGGTATAGCAAAAGTGTTTAAAGATCATTTAGGTTTCATTCAAAATGTGAACTGAGGGCTTACTTGATTTGTTGGAAGAAGGCAAAAGGGAGGAAAAGAAATGGTTTGTTGTAGCTTCCCTCTAGTCAAAGCTTTGCATGCAGATAAAATAAAACAGATTTTGTTCAAATCTCCCCACAAATAAAGCAGAGATCTTATTTGAAAACACTGAAGGGGCAAGAAAAAATCTCTTGGGAAGGGACAAGTTAAGACGACCAACTGGAGCACCAAAAGACCTGCAAAGAGCTGAGCTACAGCCGCTGCCTCACCTGCAGGCCTCCATAAACAGGCACCCCTCTCCCAGGCAACCCATGTCCTGAGAGGGGGCATCTCTCAGGAGGATCTGCCTGCCTCAAGGCTGGCACTTCAAGACTTCGCTTCTTGCATGGCTGAACTGTGCTCTCTGCAATGGCAGTTGAGCAAAGGAAGAGAGGTCCAGAGAGGAGGTAGGACCCCAAGCCTCAGCAGTTTTTGTGACCTAACTGGACAAAAGTCTGAGCAAACCTGGATGGACACAGCACTGCTGTTGCTGTGAGCAGGAGCTCACCTTTACACTCTAGCTCTGTGTTTTCTAAAGTATCGTGAGACACAAGTCAGCAGTGGACAAATCCACTAAGATTCTGCCATTGTGATTCAATTCCCAGTGTTTCTACCTTGGAATTGTTCCCCTCAAAACCTGCTCTTTACGGTCTCACGCTTTCATCCTCAAGGTACATCTAAGCAACACTGGGAGTCACAGGAGCCCCAGCAAATACTGTAACAGCTCCTTTCACTTGCCCTTTGATGAACTCCTCTTGGTGCCAGCTACATCATTTTGAACCAGATCAAGCATCTTGCATTATTAATACACATCCCCTTTCTTCTGCTTATTTCAGAAAATACTTTTGCTTATTGCTTGCTTGGTTAGGAATCATGAAACCAAACAAAGTAGGTCTGGAAGGGACCCCAAGGGATCACCTCATCCATTACCCCTTCCCTAAGGCCTACAGAGCTAATAATGGAACGACAAGCTTGCAAACTCCAGCTGCCAGGCTGTGAAAGTTTGGCTACTCCTAAAGAAGTATGCTGCTCTTGTCAACATGGGAGAGTGTGTGTGTGCTTGCTGATCTATGCAGAGATTAATTTTAAAGTGTTCATTCTGCTCAGACGGCCTATTCTGCTAACATTATATGCATCAGTAAGCTTCATATTATGCAACCACCAGCACTTACGTTCAAAGAAAGCACTTTTTACTCACAACAAAAGGTAGCTGCTATGCGCTCATTAAAAGACAAAAGCAATGAAATATTGGTCCTTGTGCACCATCATCTTCTGCCTATTCTGTTAAGAAATATTTATTGTAGTCAGGAATGCATCATTTATTTTCTGAACCTCTCTCATGTAGCATAGCTGATTACTAACATGTCTTTATTGGATTAGACTGCTCAGTGAATTTTAGCTATTACCAAAAACTCTCCATAGTTTCTCTACAGGTCATTTCTCTACAGAGACATTTGTGCTTGGAATAACCCTGTTGTCTTTTCTCTCTTCCTCATTTCATTACAATAAATTTCCAGGTCATTCTTGCCCCTGTAAAGTTGAATTTAGAAACATCATGCGATGAGGAACTTGGATATCCAAGAGTAAACTGGATCTGTTCCTCCCCAAGAAGGTTATATGTTTGTAAGTTCAGTCCCAGGATCCCCGGAAGTCAGAGTACAAAACTGCTTTAATTCAGAATGTGGATGCCAACGAACTACATTACATCAGCAGCCAAAACAACTGGACAAAGATGACAGGCAAATGGCAATGTCACAGAGACCATTAGGTAGCTGAATCTAGCTATGTATACACAGGGTTGTGCATCAGCCCTGAGTCAGATTAGCAATGCAGCCAGGACAGCCTAAAATGTGTTAGAGCAGATGTGAGCTGCATGGGCCCCAAGGACTGGTTGTCCTTCCTTTTAGTTAGCTGTGTCCCTAAACTTAGGAAATAAATACTTGACACTGAGGTAGGCAAGGCATATTCATCATTCCAGCTAACTGCGGAGCACTGTTAGGGATTGAAGAAGCAGAGGGCACAGCAGTCACCTGCACAGTGCCACCTGCAAAATCTTTTGGGCCCTTACCAACCATACATGACTCAAGCTTAAAGTAAGCTTAAGAAGTTAAAGGAAGGGTGAATCTTACACAATCAGGATTGAATTCTTTGCAGGGGTTCTGCAATGACGCGAACCTGGGAAATGCCCAGGGCTCACTGGACTGAAGCATCTGAAACCCTCCAGCTGCATTTTCTGCTCTTGCATATCCATCTGTGGCAGCAGCAATGTATGGCATGCACCCATACTGAACACTGACACACTGGTGTAAATGCATAGACACCTCTTGCTATATACACCTGCCCCAACAAATAGCCTACAAACAGTCCACTATCATGGCGTGGGAGCAGGTTTCATGGATGGTGTCTGCACCCATGCAGCAGGGAAAGCAAGACACAGAGGATGTTACTGAGATGGCTGATTGACTGATCCTCATGGAGGGCACTTCATTGCCCCATCATTACCAGCATATTTTGTTGAATGCTACTTCCATGCATTTTACAATGATCCCACCTAGTTGTATTGAATTTGAAGCCAAAATAGAGGCTTCACTTTTTTGCTTATTACAAATAATGACATTCTGCTGCCTCATAATATGATGGAAAGTTTTTACTACAACAGAAACTTTATCTTGAAAACATCAACCTGAACAAAAAAATTCAGCACTTATAATACGTTACATTTTTCACAGTTTTAAAATACAAGTTTGAGGCCCCAGTTTCCAGAGGAATAAAGAATCTCTAGCAAAATTCTTCCCAGACTCTTCTACTAAAATAGAGAGGAAAAAAGTATGGATAAATGTTCAGGTCCCAAGAAAAAAAATACTGGTAATACCATAATATACTTCTACATGTAAAGGCTTTCATTGCAAATGAAGGATATTCCTGCTTCACTAGTGAATCCCACCTTTTCCTTTTTCCCATCAGACTGTAATGCAAAATTATTCATTATGAATAAGTATCTAACCTTGCCTAGTGTGTAGACAAAGCTAGGATCTGGATTTAATAATAGAGCTGTACTATTTCAAGGTGTAATCATCAGCAGCAGATAGTCTTTACAGAAACACTCCTGAAACACAAGATTATGATTTCTTGCCTGTAAAATCTTTCAAACAAGTACAGATGAAAAGAAGAGTACACAGCTGTGACACAAAGGATACAAAGATATTAAGCTTGTTTAGCTTGCAGTAGAGAAGGCTCCAGGGAGACCTCATTGCAGCCTTCCAGTTCTTGAGGGGGGTTTACAAGCAGGAGGGGGACCGACTTTTTACACAGTCTGATAGTGACAGGACAAGGGGGAATGGCTTTAAACTAAAGGAGGGAAGATACAGGTTAAATGTTAGGAAGAAATTCTTTACTCAGAGGGTGGTGAGGCCCTGACACAGAGTACCTGGAGAGGCTGTGAATGCTGCATCCATGGAGGCACTCAAGGTCAGGTTGGATGGGGCCTTGGGCAGCCTGATCCTGTGGGAGAAAACCAGCCCACGGCAGTGGGTTTGGGACTGTGTGGACTTTAATGTCCCCTCCAACCCAAGCCATTCTATGATATGATTCTATGATTAAATAGCCTGAGCTGCAAAATCCTTTCCATTTCCATGGAAATGCTGGCAATTGATCAGAAAAATCCTGTATTTTGCTTAACTCTGTCTGCTCATTTGTATGAGTTGATAAGAATGATTTTAGCAGGTTAGTCATTCTGCATGGCGACAGGCTGTTGAGAGCCTATCATTGCCAGGGACAGCTGCTTCTGTGCCCCCATATTTTTTGATCCACATGCCAGCTTTTACAAAGGTGGATTTTATGAGTTCAAAGGATATTTTATTTTAAATTCTCATTTTAAAAATAGTTCATAATTTCCTCAAACTAAAGCTAGAAGAGTTGTATTATATTTGCACCATGTTAAGTTTATTTCATGGATGCTTAAGGTTAATTTTAAAGCCTATAAGTTAGTCTTATGCTGTGTGCCCAAGCAGTAATGAAGAAGGACTGAAGAGAAATAGCTTTTACCAGTACTAACTAGCAGCTCTTTACCAGCGTTGGAAGCAAAGAAGCAGCAATGGAAAGACTCAAAGACTCCAAAGCACAGATCTGCATTTTGATGGAACAGTTAATACACATTCCTTGAACAGATTTCATATCTAAGATGTAGACAGAGAGCTACGCCATGAATTTGCAAAGAAAACATACATTTCTCCATCTGGAAACACAGATTTATTTTGGCCCCTGCAGTAGAAGCAATAGTTCCTTGCTGACTGCAAAGTAAGAAAACAACATTTTCTTTAGGCTTTGCTGTGGCCAAGGTAACAGCATTTTGTGTACACAGACTTCATTTTGCCTAAATGAACAGGGTGCCTACAGCATCCTATCCCTTTCTTACCCAACTCCTGTCATTACAAGGTGATGCGAATTCAGTCACACCCTTGATTACTGTGGGTGGCATACTGCAAACACAAGTGTGAGACAATGTAAAATAAAGCCACGAGCAATGTAGCAATAAATTAAACACAGGGCATTGCAGAGACAGACTTCCTTGGGAAAGAGATTAAAAAAGGAAGAGATGCCAGCTTCCTTTGCAGTCTTCTACCACAAGAATACTTAAATAAATTGTTGTGAGCAGTGTTATGATTTAGAAGCACAAAACCTGATGGAAAAGAAGGCTGAAAACAAGCAGTATGGATAGTGAAGAGCCACTGAGCAAGTTACAGTCCCCTTTATCTTGCAACCAGTCAGTGAAGTTGTGAACAAAAATCTGTGTTGCCCTGCTGCAACCTATTATTTTGTTATTCTGCTTTATTTTAACCCAGGGAAACCTGATGCTGTGCTAGCAGCATGCCTTTTAGGACTAGAACAGCCTTGCTCCAGTTAGATAATAAAGGCAAGTTTTTTTCAGAGGTAGCAAAATCTAATTTTCCAAGTAAAGTCAATAGGAATGTGGATCTAGCGTAAATTGCCTTGGGAAATTTCCCTTAGTAAAACTGCATTCCAGTCCAATCCTCATCAGTGACAGCAAATCCCATGCTTCATGAGAGTTTTGATTTCTGAACAATTTCTAATGGCATGAGCTGAAGGAAAGATGACAGCCAAAATCTTCCCATTGATTTGACTGACTTCTTCCTTCATCCCTGGGATCATGTCCCACAGGATAGTACAGAAACCTCCAGTTAGAGATTACAAATTCTATCTGGATTCCATGGTGACCTCTACAACTTATTTTTAGCACTCAGAAAAAAATATCCACCCGCTGTACAGAGAACAAATAAAGATTTACAAGCTTTGATGGGGAAAGGGAATAAGGAATTATCTACACATTAGCTGGAACGTGAAGAAACATTTGCAATGAACATTCTGCCAGAACCATCTACAAGGATTAGATCCAGCAAAATGGTAAAACCGTTGTATCTAAATCACTTAGATGGCTCTGAAGCAAGTATTACCCAATCAGCCATAAATAACAGTTTGAAGCCCCACTGAGTCAGCGCAAAGAAGCAGCCATAGCATGTTCTCAGATTAAACATAATACAGAATCATAGAATCCTTAGAGTGTTGAAAGGGACCTTTAAAGGTCATCTAGTCCAACTCCCCTGCAATGAACAGGAATATTCACAGCTACATCAGGCTGCCCAGGGCCTTTTTCAGACTCGCCTTGAAAGTCTCCAGGGACAGGGTATCCACCACATCTCTAGGCAACCTGCTTCAGTGCCTCGCCACCCCCACTGCTGATTCAAAGCAGAGGGTCACTCACTGCACAGCAATTAGCCTAGGAGATTATCAGCAGTGAAGTGCTCTGATACCCTACCATGCAGAAATGCACAAATTTCTTCTAAGTCTTCCTTTTTCTTTCTTATAAAACTATATTCCTTTAACAAGGAAGCTAATTATATACTGCTCTGACTACAGGAAATCCTTCTGCTTTACTGAAAAGGTTGTTTTTTTCCTTTATTTCATTCATTTGGAGACCTATGTCATGTCAGAAGACAGTTGCAGATGAATGGATACATAACAAACTAGCACATTCAGAAAAAGGCTGCTTTCTTTGTTAAGAGTTTATTTCTGTGGCCCATTTTCTCTACAAATGCTGTTCCACCACAAGTTGGAAGATCTTGTTCAAGTCCTTGTGCTGAGGCAAAAATAATACATAACAAGTCTTGCCAAGTGCTGGAAACAGTACAAAGAAACTATTTCCATCAATAAATATATAATTTTGTCTAGATCGTGTTCCTTAAGAGGGGCCCTATGTTCACTATGCACTTCCATAGGAACACCAGGCCTTGGTCTGCATCAATGCCACATGGCACTGCTAGGAACCCCAGGCTGCTGCCACAGAATCTGTTCACAATACAGGTAATTGGTTTCGGATACATCACAAGCCTTCTGCTTACGACAAGATGATTTACGGAGTCATGCCAGAGCCAGATTTTCAGAACTACTGAAAAGCAATGTGGACAGAGGTCTAACATAGCTTTCAACCTGTCCTTGGGGAAGCTCCACAGAACAATACAAAAATGTCCATTATTCACTATCAAATAGCTCAATGTCAGCCGGAAAATCCAGAAGTTATTTTTCACAGTGGGGAACAGACTTCCAAACCAATCCTATGTATTTTACGTTCCTGAAGAACTCAGTCATAAAAGAACGTTGCCCACAATGGACAAGAAAATCAGCTATCAGGCAGAAAGGTAGTTGTAACTGGACTGAGAAAGAAATTATCACCTGGGCTGGAAGACAGAACAAGGAAAAGGACTCATCAACCAGAAACAAAGAGAAAAGAGAAATGTATTTGGATAAACAACTTAACTTTGCTGTTTACTCTTCACTAGTTATTCCGCATGACCATCTGGAAATTCCTCTGTGGTAATTCCTTTTTAACAGTTCTATAATCACATCTTAATTTGTAATTTCTTAGAAAGATTAAAAGAAATGTTTTGCCTCTGCCAGCCCCATCTGTGCCCATGGACATGCAGGCCACATATGGACAAGGCATATGCAAAAGCTGTGGATGGTCACAACCAGCCTGCTAAATCCTAAGCTGCATGAAACTCTCTTTTCCAAACAAACAGTGTTTTATCTTCAAGAAAACAGCCCTCACAACATCAAAGGCTCCCAAGGGTTGCGAAGACCCCAGAGAACGTCCAGCACTCAGCCAGGATGAGTCCTTCCCATTATCCTGGCCAGTGCCTATCCTCAAGAGCATGCTTGATATCTCTTGGTGAAGATTTCCAATCATGTGTTCTACTCCAAGAGGTACCCTTGCCAGTAAAAAATTTTCTTAATGCTTAGCTTGATTATTTTTTCTACTCTGCTACCAGAGTCCCATTATTTTTCTTATATCCTCCACAAACATGGAGAAAAGATTTAGTGAGTTTCTCACTGCAGCAGCCTTCTTATTTATTTGGAGAAATATATTCCATCATCATCTCTCTTTTGGACTAATGAATCCAATTTAAGCTCTCCTCCAAACTAAACAAACTCTTTCCTCATGGCGACAAAACCAAAATGTTTTGATTTTAAGCTTCTAGAACATGCCTGGGGACTGTACAGGAGAAGAGCTAGCAAGCTTGCAGTCCCATATGCATACCTGGGCTACTACAGACTTCCCAGAAGCTGCAAAGTGTACCCAGAGAGCTAAAAGTTCAGAAACAATAAGCCAATATTTATTATAGGTAGACAGGAGGACCTGATGTGTGCATAAAGTATATTTTGTGGTCTCTTCTCCCCTTCCTTCTGCCATCTCAGGAAGTTTTGCAGAAAAATTAAGCACTGCCTGCCTGCACCTTCCAGAAAAGTTCTCATCCCACCTGGGGATATGTTCAGAGCCTCACTGCTACCCACACGAGGGCTGCCTCTCAGCTTGGCTCTCCCACTCACCTACCAGCACCATCCCAAAACATGCGTCAGAGAAGCCAGGTTGTCCTGGCACAGGACAGCCAGACATAATGCAGGGCAGCATCATAGCCCCTCAATACCTATGTGGACTGCTCTGAAAATAATGCCTCCTCTTTTATTATGTCAGTCCACTGACGTCAGTCCACTGACATCAGAGGCAGATGTTTGAGGTACAGCAGCAGAAACTTCCCACCAGTATTTCATTACATGTTGATGCATGTGACAGATGGCAGCAGCGAGGCAGTCTGACAGAATGGCATCTGAAATGAAAGTGCACATGAAGCCAAAGTGTGTCATCGAATTCCTCCATGTGGAAAAAAAATGCACTCACTGGCATTCATCGATGCTTGCTGAATGCCTATAGAGACCAAACAATGAATGTGAGCACAGTGAGGTGGTGTATGGTGCATTTCAGCAGTGGTTACAGTGGGTCACCTCTGGTTGTGCTGATTTTTATGAGCGTGGCATGCAGGCTCTTGTTCATCACGGACTAAGATACACAGGTAACGGCGGTGACTGTGTTGAAAAAGAGTGTTTTGTAGCTGTGAATTACCAAACAATGTTATTATGCACAATGTATCTGCTGTAGTTTCCATGGAAATAATTAGGAGGCATTAATTTCGGAGCAGACTACATAATTGTACATTAGCAATACACATGGTGATCAGACATACTAGTACTTTGACAGGTACATTGTTACGAGGTGGGGAAAAGAATAGCCAAAGTTGGAAAGCAGGAAGTATAAAAACCTTTCACTTGGAAATACAAATCCCAAAGCAGAAATAATGCATTTTGGTGATCATATATCCCAGTTTAAAGCTAATGTATCCTCCTCGCAAAAGCTGCAGTTTAACACCGAGGCATATAACTTCATATTCTTTGACATAATAGAATGCATATATTTATGTACGGCTGTAAAACTGTATTATTTTTAAAAGTTATTTCATTGAAGCGATTGACCTTTTTACATTTCATGGGTACTTTTCTTATATAGTAATAGAAAAACTGACTGTAAACCATTTTACGTTAAAGTATCTGCTCATTTAAATATTATAACCTGTATGATTAAATAAAGACCACTGTGCAATATTTGAAGTTGCCAAAAAAAAAGAAACAGTCCACAAAAAAAAGAAAGAATTTAAACCTTCTACTTAGAATTCCCCCACTATTTGTTTGCACTTAAATCTGATTTTCTTGTTTTTAATTTTATACTCCTGGGTTTTAAAATGTTCAGCAATTATCTGATTTGTAGCTACAACTGCTGCATGTTTACTTGTAAAATGTCTTTCAAATTAAGATCTTTATTTGTCCTAGATTTTCCCTTAACTTTGCAACCGAACATTTGCAGCTCAACAACAAGAAGCAGTATTTTCACATTCCAAATAGCGCTAATGCCAAAGCATTTTGCTGATTTAATGGCTGGTTTTGCAGGATAGAAAAATACTAATAATTCTCAGCAAGCAGAAAATCAACAGCTATCATTTTTCAAATGGGATTTCTATAGCACTGTCAAGTGCCCCATATTGTACAAAGGAAAGGCAATTCAATCCAGCGTTTGATTGTGCCTTTGAAGACGAAAGCTTGATACACCTTTTTCTGGGAGCCAAAATGCCAAATAATGCACAGCCTTAAGGTGGTTGAGAGTCTTCAATACGAGACTTATGTGCCAAGAGTGCCTGAATCATTTCTGCTCAAATATTCAGTAGCATATTCAATGCTTAAGACACTCTGTCAAATTTAATTATCTGCCACCAATGTCTCAGTTATATCCATGCTCGAATTCTAACACTCAAAACCATGTCAGAAGCCCTAAACAAACTGAATGGCTCACCTAGGCTTGAATCCAGCAGATAACTTCATCTCTCACAACAGCAGTGCCTTGCAACAAACACAGCTGGTGGACATGGCACAAGTTCTGGCATTCTGGATACCGCAGCACTATGGCAGAGCTGGGCACTTCACTTTAGGATTATGCTAATTTGAGAATAAACCATTTAAGTTTACCTCTTTCAGTGGAAATGGGCTCTGAAGTCTGGGCTGGCTGTTTCCAAGCCTCCTACCTTGCTCACAAGCAGAAAAACTGGCTTATATCAGAAATTTCAGGACAGCCAATGCAATGGAATATCCCAGCAAAAGCAGATGAGCACATTTTCCTGGCTTAGCAAGTTGCACAAGTTCCTGACCTGCAACCTCTCATCTTTATTCCCCCGTTGTATAGCTTTAGCAGTTGCTTGAACAACCAAATTCAGAAGAATATCCTGCTGGCAGAATCCCCAGTGTCTGCACTGCAGTTGGGTGCAGCATACAGCCATAGCTCATCAGCAACCAGTACACCTGTGCTGGGAGTCCCGGGCTGCCAGCTCGCATGGTACCTGCACGTGCTGCCATCACACCTCTGGATGGCAGTGTACGCATTGGCGCAGGCACCACACACATCTGAACCACAGCTGTAAGCACAAAAGTGCGAGCTCTGGAGAGCAGGCTGGCTGTGACCACATCTGTATGCACAGAGGACGTTCTGCAATCCACGGTAAAAAGAAATGGTTAGGAAAAATAATCTAAACACAAAGTCCCAGAAACTTAATTTCTCACTCAAGCTTTCTTCTGAGCGCTCGTGTGACTGACATTCATCATGCACAGCAGCAGTCGTGGCTACTCCAAAAGCAGCGTGGGGCTGGGGATGCAGCTGCGCCAGATCTTCAATGCGTTCAAGAGCCCACATGCCAGAGCTGAAAGAGGGATCATGCAGGCAGCTTTCAATCCCTGAATAACTGCTCCTCTGAATGCCTCTTGTGACTGGTTAATTCCCAGGGGAAGCTGCATGTTTCATCCCAATAATACCTTTGGTTTAGGGAAAGATAATTCAGAATCCTTGCTTTTCCCCCAAGTGAAACTCATTTGTAAAGGGGACTATTGTTCAAGAACAGCGGAAATGCTCAGTTAAACCTCAGCCTGTGACAACATCTCCCAGTGACCCACACTGCTGTTGTGTCAGCACAAATCTGCAAGCTCAGCTCAAACGAAAGACCAGCTGCTCTCCATCATGCCACACCTGCCCTGTGATCTGGAAAGCTCTCAGCATTGATGAACACCACCCCAGAACATGCAGGAGTCCCCTCTAAGTTCCCTCGAGGGTGTAAGGGGTGCTTTTTCTTTTCCTGACAACTGTATCAGCAGCCCTACTATTTTTTCCTAAGCCAATTGCATCTGTAACTGTTGGAGAACAACAGCTGGGGCCATAGAATCATAGAATCACCAAGGTTGGAAAAGACCTCTAAGATCTTCCAGTCCAACTTTCTACCTATCACCACTATTTCCCACTAAGCCATGTCCCTCATCTAAATGTTTCTTGAACACCTCCAGGGACAGTGACTCCACCATCTCCCTGGGCAGCCCGTTCTAGTGTTTGAACTCCTCTCAGAGAAGAATTATTTCCTGCCATTCAACCTGAATCTCCTCTGGTGCAACTTGAGGCCATTCCCTCTAGTCCTATCACTATTTACGCGGGAGAAGAGGCTGACCCCCACCTCACCATAACCTGCTTTCGTCCTCGAACAATATTTACATGCAAAAGCAGTTCAGAGAGAACGTGAGAGAGAGCCTGAAGAACAACATGTAGGAAACGATGCTGTGTGGTTTCCCTTTTCCCTTTCTACACTTTGCAGGAAGGTCAGAGACACCAGGAAAGCTCCCATCTGCAAAACAGAGAGGTGGCAGAGAGCGGGGACAGCAAAGACAAAAAGGTACCAAGTGCGGCAACAGACGGCAAGAAACCCAAGGTGTCGGGAGGAACTCTTCAGTTTAGCACATTGGGAAAAACAGGCTGGTGTTAGTTTTGGCACAAAAGGAACGAGAAAGCTTATTTTGGGCAGGTGTTGTGTATTTATTTCTGCCAGCAGAGGTCCTACAAGCAGACCCCATGCTAACTAGCCCAGAAGGTATCCCCTAACTCAGGTTCCCCTCATTGGCCAGCTGCCTTTACTCTGGCTCCCATGCTTTTGTCTTGCCTATTCTGAAAACAAAAGCAGCAAGACAGTTGGTACAATCAGACATACTCTGGAGGAAAAAAAACCCTCTGCTTTTAAAGAGTGTTCCAAGTTCAGACTGATGAAATGATACATACCCCCCCTGCCACACACACCTCCTGCCATCCATCCATTGGCTTGACAAAGCAGGTAGTCACACACACTCCACATGAATGCACCCGTGGCCAGGTTGCCTTGGAAACCTTCGCTGCTACCTAATATTGTTATAATTGTCAAGAAAATATAGGTTTTCTCCAATGACTCGCAGCATGCTTCCATTTTGCATAAATGAATGCTTTCCATCTGCATTTTTCTAAAGGTTTGCTTTGCTTTCCCCCAGAAATTTTTTGAGAAATTTTCTTCCCAGAAAAAAATAAACTGTTGTTTAAATGTTGAAAATGCAATTGTATTAGTAGAGAGGGCTGTGCAGCAATTCCAGCTTCCTGTAGCTGTCAGGAGGGATTTGAACGTTCAGGAAAAGCAGCCTTGCTGCCCTCCCAAGTTGCATTTTATTCTGTACACAGTTCTGAGGCTAGAATTCAACTCAAACAGATCAGGTCAGCCCAAATGCCCCCACCACACAACCTTGCTGGACTGCACGCTTGCTGTAGCATCACTCACCTCTTAGTGGCGAGTCAGTATGACTGGCAGGAGCCCTGAGCTGCTTTCCAGCTGCATTCCAGCATTTCTGCTCTTCAAAACACATGGATATCTATTTTGGCTTCCAGATCAGCCCTGATGAATTTGGCAAGTCTCCATCAAAAAAATACTGATCAAGTAGAGCGACTGAAAAATAAAATAAAATCATCTAAACTAGTGGAATTTTATTTGAGACCATGAGATATTTAGCAAAAAAAAAAGATCATAAAATGAGCATGGTAAATTTAGTGACTCAGTAGGTGCCTCCTGGTACTCATTTTTGCTGGATATGATGATGTTTATTACAGTGTCCTTCTAACACATCAAAACCCAACATTGGGTATCATCGTATACACAATTCTTGCAAATGCATATGTTTTCAACTACAAATACAGATCAAAATAAAAGCAGTTTAAATGCACCACCACTTAAAACTTACACCATCCTGGTGGAACACCTCTTTCACTCACCTTCCTCTTAGTTTTAGTATGTCTCCAAGACTCCAAATGCTTTATTTATCTGTGAATTTCTTTTACACTGCAATGACTTTGCTTTGACTTGTATTGTTGTTTAGGGGCATGGGATTCACTTTTTTTTTTTTCCTTCAGACCTTGCTCTGTGCTCATGTTTTTTACCTTTTTGATCAGAATAAAGTGCTGGGCTGATGATACTCAGCAGCGGGAAGATGTTCTGATGGACTAGCTGTCTTCTTAAACAATATTGTTTTAGGAAATATGCCGGTTTAGATGGAATAGAAACTGTCTGACACAGAATAAAATAGAGTGTTTTATTAATGTTCTTCTTTGGTCTGAATTTCCTATTTCACTCCCACTTTTATATGACAGTCCATCATTTTGAGACCTGCATCTCATAATATATACAACATATATTTATTTATTGTTCTCCTTCAATGCACTAACCACATCAATGATTCCAATGCAGCAGTTTTGCTTGCCTCCACCTAAAAACTGCATTTCAGAAATAAAAATGGCCAAACATCCACATCTTTAGTGAAACGGCACACAGGAATTAGGGCTCTTGTCCTGGCCAGTTGTAAAAAGCCGGAGAAATGTCCTATTACACTCACAATACCAACACAGAGATTATAACCATACAAATGCAAAGCACATTCACTTCCCTCTATGTAACGCAATCCCTTCCTCCTTTTTTTGTAGTAAATGTTAGCAAATTCATAACCTGGTCTGGCAGTGTGCTGCAGTGCTTTCAGGAGAAAAGCAGCCGTAAGCTGCAGGAGATACTGCAGAATGGGGGAGTAGAAGAAGGCTTGAAACTCAGCAGATGGCATGCACAGGCGCTGTGCCAGCCTACTGGGGCACTACCTTGTGCCTAAGGGATCACTTGCTACATTTGTTAGTGAGCTGGGAATGAGAGATATTTTGTTTTATGATCCTTTCTTTTCCTCCTTCATGTGCTTTTGCTTTTAGCCGCCAAACAACAGCAACACAGTTCTCCAGAGTGCAAAAGATTCAGCAATAATAGGAGTCCAGAAAAAAAAAAAGAAAAAAAAAATTTTTTTTAAAAAGCAGGAATGTTGTTGTTCTGTAACAACTGGTCAGCTCAAACCTGCAACCTGATTGCCTCCTGTGATTGCTAATAGCTCTGTTTACTTGGAGCCAGACCACAGTAGTGTTTCTGGATCACAAACCAGGCTGGCATTGCTAAGTGTGTAAAGAAGCAGTATTTATCATTGTCATGATTTTGTTGCTTTCTTCCACACTTGTAAGAACTGATAACAAGTGTCTCAGAGACAGCACAGCTGGCCTGTGAGAAGTTGCTGCACAAGCAGAGAAATGGCTCTGTACAGAGAGCAGGCACAAGTTATTCCTCCCAAGGTATAAATAAGTGCCACAGGAATGGAAATGCAGCATTTGCCCTCACACATTTTCCCTTGTGTCAGCTTTGCCATTGATACGCTCCACAGGGCATACATGGGGTGATCAGGCCTGTATGGTTTCAATGGCAGAGAAGGTTTTTGTTTATTTTCCACCTGTACTTATGGGCTGCTGCAAGCAAGGGTTGAGCAGAGGGTTGAACATTCATCCTATCGACATGTCAGTCAATATGTAAGGCTCTACTACCTGAAAGCAAGTGGCTGTGTAGAAATCTCGCTTGCTTTGAAAATGAGGAATTCTTGGAAAACTAGCTAAAACTAAGATCTGGTACAGAAAATCCTTTACAGACATCCATCACTCCCAGGCTGAATATATGGACAAATAAATAAACAAACCTTTTCTCCTTCCATTTGTGGCTCCATCAATGGCAAATTTTCCTCTCTTATTTTATTCAGCCGTAATGTAGGACACCAGCAAAAGCACCCTTTACTTGGATACAGCTCAGCAAGAGCAAATCTTTTCTCTTGGGAGGAGTTTGAAGCAAAGCCATACAGAATTTCATGGCAAGTCTGAGGTAAATTGACTCAAGCTGCCTCAGAGACACTTACCTAAATCACCTTTCTTGTAGTGCAGGCACAACTATCCTTCATTTTCACAAGCACTAGAAAGAACCGTTGAATTCATTTCTTCTCAAATAAAGAGATGTTGGAAGTCAAACTCAAGTTAACCACTTGAGAAATATTTTCCTAGCACTGTAATTCAAAATAATAAGAAAAATAAAAGGAAAAGAAAATGGGGGGAAAAAAAAAAGATATATTACAGAATTGCATTGGCCAATAATCTGATAAATTGAAGTTCTTTGTGAATAGCACCCTGCTATATTATGGCAGCCTACCTTGACATTCTGTAGCAACTGGATCTTTGCCCTCTCATTACAAAATAAAACATACAGCATTTTAACATAAAGGATAATTTCAGGTTTGATAACATAAAGCAGTGAGTAGCTACATTTTAATACTACAACGACATCATTCAGATTTCCTCTCCTGGAAAAAGTTCTTTTTGTCACTTAAGGCAATATAAGTTGTTCCAGTGCTTTTGTGAGAAAAATGGTACTGACATTAAGTCAGAGGCACGAAAGATTAATCATGTTCAACTTTAAAATCAGGCACATCCAAAATATTCTCTTTCAATTTGCATTTCTTTTGATCCACTAGACTTTGGCTGAGACAAGAAAGGAAATTAAGTCAAAGACAGATTCCCTTCCAATTAAAATCTAGCAGCAACAGGAAGATTCATCTTCTGCCCTGTTCTGTCCAGGCTGTGTGCCCTGTGGTTCCCACAAGCAACACTGCAGGGTGATTAGTGGCACCCACAGGCTTACAAGGAAAAGGTAACAGTATGGATCATGCCTGCTACATGGAGGTCACCAGTGGTGAATTCCAGTGGGGCACAGGATGAGTTTCACGCTGCTCCTACCTCAAATGCCCACCCTACATTCCAGCAGGGAGGCATGGAAAAGATATACCCAGATATCATGGGCTTCACTCTACAGAGGGCAACAGGAAGTGGGGAAAGGAGCCTCTGCAACCATGTCCCTCTAGGTGGGAGCTTTTGGTGCCTCTGTCAGTGCCAGGAGACTACGGGATGAGTAACTCTGAGGTTTTCTTTCACCCCCCTCTAGCATCCAGGCTAAGTGCATCATCCACTATCAGCGTTAACTGATTTTGGATGGTAGGACTTGAAGATAGGGATTATTTGCTTATGAAGACGTCTGTGACAAACTACATCCCTTTCTCTTCTTCTGCAAAAAAATGTATTGTCTTCTGATGAAGCCCAGAAGGGGTTAAACTGACTATGCAGCTGATACATGGTAGGATTTAAAACTGTCAGCAGTAAAACTCACATCATTCATATGTGTATGTACATCAGGATTTAAATATGGATGCCAAAAATGAAAATGCAGCTTACTGAAGAAAGGAAGAACACATTTCCTAATATAGATCATTTTTCCCATTTCTGGAAGAAAATAGGGGAATTAGCAGCACCTGCGAAGGCAGAAAACAAGAAAAGTAAAAGAATCATGGATAATTGATGCTCTGAAGGCAAAGACATCTTTTATGGAAAACATAATGGGCCAGAAATTCAGCTGCTGTATATTAGCTGATTTACATCAGCTGAGGAATGTGGTTCAGTATGATTTAACAGTTTTCTTATGTTACCTGGGAGATAAATGATTCAAAATATATAGAGAGCTTAATGTGAATTCTCTGTCATCTCTTGTTGATTAATAAATTCAGAAGTTGTTACTATTATTTAATATAGAGAGTCATTACACAGTAAATTAGAATACAACAAAACATTAAATGCAGCAGAGCATTACTTAAGAGTAATTTCTTAAAACCAAAGCAAATGAAGCAAATCAATTTTAAAGGTCATTAAGGGTAGCTGAAGTTGTAAGAATGAAATTACCAAATTATGTCAGGTTTCAGGCTGCTCCTAGGACAGCTAGTGGAGGACAGAAATAGGGGCAGCATTTACAATTTCCTTCCACAGAATGTCCTGCTACATTTGGCTGTGGTGAGAAGATCCTATTACGTTCTTACCATTTAATTGAAATGGGAAGCTTCCAGATGTGGTTTTCTAAGGGCATGAGTTTGCACGGTTGCACTGTGACTGCCTAAAAGGCACTCCTAATAGTATTTGAGCTGCTTGCCCAAACTGAGCTGAGTTGAAAGGGAGGGCAGAAATCTCTAAGGTAAGTCACAGCAAGCTGCAAAACCTGGGGCTAAGTGAAAGGTTTCTGCAGTTCCCCATTCCAAACATCCTGCTAACTGGTGGAGAAGTTGCGGAGCAGCTCAGATCGAGCCTTGAAATAAGGCCACCTCCTGCCTGGGCAACCATTAGCAGATGGCAAAGCAGCCACAGATGTAAAGCCTGCACCCCATACCAAGAGATCACTGTAGCAAAGAAAGAAGCTTAATGTGAGGAAATGTAAAGTGCATCTCAAATGAGTCTTACCAACAAAGGTGGTATAAACAATCTGTAAATAGATTCTCCTGATGTCAAACATGTAGGTGCCAAAACAATTCATCTCACTAAAAGGATTGTTATTTTTTTATTGACTAAATGGCTAAAATAAAGGATACACATGCACTCTTTTGCATCAAGCACGACTGCAGAGGATCATGGGCTACTGTATTGTGCCCTGAGATGTGGAAGTTTGATGCAGCTTTCTAAAGGAGGGATTCACACAGATTTAAAATAACCATCAATTTCCAGGTTTTTTCTGCAAGTAAACTTTCCCTCCATTAACTGCTGCATTTACTTCTGCTCCTTATAAAAATCCAGCAAAGCCTGTTTCCATAGGAATCCATACTTGTAGCAATGTCATTATGAAAATGCATATCCTGAGATTTTTTTATCATGCTCAGCAGCAAGTTCTTTTCTATACTTCCCTTTCATCTGAGCTGTGTAGTTGAAGCTGCCAAGGGGGGACACATCCAGACACACAAGAATTCCATCAGGTGGGGGAGAACAGAAGAACATTCAGCTGAGCGTTCTGTATAAATTGTTTTGATTTCCTACACTCGATTGATGGCTAGGAGGGAGGTATGATAAATACAATGTTCAGCTTTAGTTCAGTAAAATCAACGACCAAAATCCTCATTTTATAGCTAGGACTGCAAACTAAATGTGTGATTAATACCTGTTGGCTCCTGACTGTGCACAGTCAGTAGCTGGCGGTCATTCGCTATGTGGCAGTTCTGGCATCTGAATTTCACCACTCATGTGATGCCCCTATAGTAGTATTTCTCACCTTCATGAAGAAGGCCTAGAATCTCCTTGGACTAAGCACTGTCTTTGTGACAACTGTAGTGGTAGGCTCAAAAAAAATGTCCTGAGTACTTAATTGCAGTGAGAATCGGTAGGACTGAAAAACATAAAATGGGTTGGCAAAGAAATTGCTTCCTACTCAGGAAAAAATAGAATTCTGTCTACATATGTAATAGGCAATGGACCTACCTTCACACAGCTCCCTGTAGAAGTACCAGGCGGTGATTTCCACATCTTCCACAATTCTTTGGAATGTAATGGAAAAGGTTATTCTCTCCTGATTTAAAGCTGGGATTAAAAAATGAGCCATTAGTGAATAGAAAACATTTGTTGACACCTGGATCTCAAATGAATTTCTGCAGTGGCACTTCTAGTAACAGTAAAACCTGGATACGTTTTTTTTCCAGGATAATACAGGTACTTCCCAAAACAAATCACAGTGGGTTACCTCTTCCTGCTGGCACTTGACAGCCAGCATATTTGACAAGTGAAAATTTCTTCAAAGGGAGGACAGAATCCAAGCCGTAAAACTTCAAGCATACCCAGAAAAGGGAACCACCTACAGGTGCTAAGCCCATCGCCCAGCCAAACTAGACTCATGCACATAGCAGATTGCAATACAGACACACACATATCCCAGCATGTACATAAACAATTTACTAAAATAAATGTATCCAAACAACTCAGGCTGAATTCTGAAGTTCCATCTGAATCTAGAAAAGACACAGAGAGATCAGGCCATAGGAAGAAGAAGTGGACTTTATTTACCCTACTCAGTAGTATTAAAGGTTTTGGGGGGAGTCCATATGGTAGCCTTCCTCCCTCCTCAACAAGTGTGCTAGATAGCAATACAAAGAGTTGCTAGAGGCTGATGCCAGTGCAAGTATCCAGTGTGGAATACAACAGATCTGAAAAGTTCAGGAGCTACCTGGGAACTAATCCCCCCACAAAGAGTAGTGCCTGCCTTAGCTAGCAAGAAAAGCTGAATACAAAAATAATTAGAGGCAAATAAAATGGCTTCTCCCTGTGAACAGCAGGAAAACATGCACTGAAGGTACAGCTGTGTGACTAATTGATTTGGGGGGTTTGTTGGCAGTCTGAAAATCAAACACCCAACAGATTGTTTTTTCAGTTCAACGTAGTTAAAGTACCCTGCTATCCAACAAGTTTCACAGTGTGGCTTCCCCAAGGTCTAATAAAGTATGAACCTAGGAATCCATTCCTCAGTAGGGTATTTCTTTTCCATCTGGACACTCATTTCCACAGAATTCACAGGATTACCTGTAAGACTTTTAGGTTGCACTCAGACAGTGAGTAATGAAGGGTATAATTAAAGGAGGAAAGACAGATGCAGACATGCACACGGACATACATGTGGGACAAGATGGGGCACAGCAAGAGCCAATTCATCTCGGGGCACAGACTGTACTTTTATGTAGTCTTCACCAGTATCAGGAGGCAAAACCGAACCACTGAGCTGCCATACAGACTAAGTTCTAAGCCTACATGGCTCCATACCACCGAGCAACATTTGGGCAACAAAACTCTTTTCCATCCACCCATACATCTCTTGCAGTATAGGTTAAACTACCCTGAGAAAAGAACTATCTTGACTCTGTACTGTTGCATTCCCTCCTGCTTTCTCCTGGAAGGAATAAATAAGAGTGTTGGCTGATCTTTCCAGTTATTACAGCACTTGTCATAATAGCAAGATTTCAGGGTGAGATGATATTATAAGAGATGTTTAGACAGAGTGAGGTATACAGACAGAAAAATATAAAATGTCTATGCTTGCTCATTACAGGAAAAAGCCATTACACAGGCAGTTACTGGACACAGACTGATGTTCAGACATTCTCCTCCAAAGTGCAAGCTTGCAAAAGAGAAACAAACAAACCAAAAAACACACAAAAGTCCCTTTCTGGGACAACAACTGCTCTAAGATGTTGAGATGTCAGTTGTGTAGCTACAATAGGAATTTTTCCAGAGAGAACGTAGACTTTCTCTGATTTTTTATGGCAGCCATTCCTTTTCTCCCAACTATTCAAATTTCCAGCGTCTAATCCAACCACAGCTTAACGTGAGGATGAATTATTTTTTTCCTTGGAATAAAAGAACTTGGGTCAAAAATGGATTGATGCTCTGTGCATCTCTGTTTTGAAGAATACCTCTAGCTCAGTAAGACACAAATACACAGAAGTATCTTCCATTCTGTGA
Organism: Pavo muticus; assembly: GCA_016647715.1. Taxonomy (NCBI): domain Eukaryota; kingdom Metazoa; phylum Chordata; class Aves; order Galliformes; family Phasianidae; genus Pavo; species Pavo muticus. The sequence continues at coordinate 91,972 of JACDJE010000062.1, forward strand.
TGAACTTTGCAGAGACAGAAAAACACATGCTTCCTTTCCTAGGGACATAGGGACATACACATGATTTATTCCTTATTTCCAGACTTGGCAAAGAACTCAAGCAGCTACTTTACAGAATTGAGCCATTACAGCTATGACAGCTCAGTCCAAGACCACGGAACAGCACAACCTCTGACCACATCTGAGAGCACAGCATAAGGGTAATGTGTATAAGGCAGGCTTTTTAACAAGAATAACATAAAATTATCAGTTAGCTATTAGCTTTTATACATGCAAAGTGTTTATTTCTCAAATAGGTTCAGCTCTAGAAAAAAAATATGTCACTGCCCTTAGGAGGGCACAAAAGAAAGGCTGAAGAATGGAGGAAAAAAGGCTGGTGACAAGGGATCTTGAGACACTGCCCAGATGCTGAATTTTCTTCTCTTCCAGTATGAAATGTCACAATGCAAGCAGGAGCCACATTCAGCCATCAATATTTATAAATCCCTGAAACTACTGACTTGCTTTTGAGAGCAGATTTTTTTATATACAGTGCAATTGCAGCAGACTGAAAGAAAAGCTCAATACCAAACTAATGAAAAATGAGATGAAGTTAATACACTCTAAGCCCTAGCAAAATCTGTTTGTCTTATTTATTCATTGCCTTGCTGATCTGGAACCTTTAAATAAGAAATCTGGCTCGTTCACAATTATTGCTTAATTAATCCTCAAAAGGTCTATGAACAATGAGACAAAAATAACAGCAGCCACTGTAGAATGAAGAAATATAAATAAAGATAAAATATTTTGTCAGGAGCAGCACTTGTAGAGCAAATATCCTCACTTATCCTCCTTTAGCAAATGTAAGAAATCTCTTTCTTAAAAAATGAAAAGGGCATAAGCATAATCAAGCCCATCATCTTCTAACCCTGCACAAGATGTACTTTTGGTTTTGGAGGAATGCCTTGGCTGGTAGCAACTGCTTGTCATCTCCCATGGCCGGGCACAGCTTCAGCAGTGATATACTGAGCTGAAGTTCAGCATTTCCTTGCTCACGGAAGATACTCAATGCAGCATCTGACCTCTTCTCGTGTACTACTGAATTCATCATTCTCATATATTTGCCTAGCAAGGCAACACTTTATTACCTGTTTCAAAAGAAGGAAACATAAATAGCGATTAAGCGTCTTGCTGCTATTGCAGAAGAAAAGAGTCACACCAGAGAAATACTGAGGAAATTAGTCTCATTTCACTAGCTCACTGGAAAAAAAAGAACAAACTCACCAGTTCTCTAACTGAAACACATAGGTGAAAACTTTCCCGAAGAGCACCTGGACAGTAATAAAAAGTATCAAAAGTTGAGGATTGAATCAATGACTCTGCAACTGTAACATTGAACTGACCCTACATCCAGTCTGGTCCTGGCTTCACACCCCTGTATATGGTGAGAGTCTTAGTACGTGTGTAAATGGGAGTTTTTCAGACCAACTCCTGCAAATGGAGCCTGCAGGATTGGCAGTCAAGAATGGCTATAAAACTCAGTAGAGATTCCCAAAGCAAACAGCATCAGGTGGGCAAAATCTTCCTTTGTGCTTTAAAGGAAAGAGTCTATTCCAGTGGTTATCAGGATACTACATTTCCTTGCTTGCAAAAATATACTGCCTCCTTTCAGGAAAGATCTAAAACTGCTCAGTGTTGATTAAAGTTCCAAAGATGAGTTACCCCCTTATTCTGGACTAAGACTAAGCCCAAGAAGCAACAGGTTACACCCGGCTGAGAAAGAAAAGTGAAATTTTCTGTGAGCTTCTGAAGGACATGGTGATATACTGACTCAGAAAATCTCCCTTCCTCTGCCTTCTCCAACTTCATCACATATCTAACTCCTCTCTTAAGGCTACCATGAAGTGAAATTGAGCAAAAGACAGTGTAAACTGCAAAACGGATCAGTGCCAGCAACATTTCCACCCATGGAACCACAGGAGTACCATGGACCAACATAACTCCTTTCTTACATAAGAGGATTAAGTGGCCAACCAGATGAGCTTCAAGACTGGCTGATGTGCTCACGGTCAGAGGGAGAAATTGAACAGCTTTGCTGCTAGAGAGCTCCACATTTTAAGCCTGTTCCCCAGAGCACTGAGCATCGCCCAGATAAACTCTCACTACACAACGTATCATGCAGCTTATTAGATGGTTGCGGGTGTGAGCTAAGGATCAGCTCAAAAAAAGAAAACAACAAAAATCCAACATCCTATGTTTTCTGAATTACTTCTCCAAGCTTATTCATCTTCCCGAAGTATGTCTTCCAGAACCAACAGATGTGCTACACACTGCTGGGGAGCTCAAATCTGCATCCAAGCCAGCAGCAAAGATCTCAAGAGGCAGAACATCTGCCAGGTGTGATCACATGAGCCCCAGAGATACTCAGAACTGATTCTGCATAAGTTTACAAAATTCAGGCAATGCCATTCTGTAGATCCCAAGCCCTGACCACAGCCACTCGTCCTAGGCACTCAGGAAGGCTGGCCAGGACACCAGAATAGCTGGCACTGTGACAATACAGTGTAATTCTTTTCTTCTACACCTTCCTGAACACAGGTGCTCTTCAGCTGTAGCTTTTGCTGTATCTTCTGTTACCTTCAAGTTTTTGGATAGGGCCTTCTCTCCATTCTTGTGCTGAAATATTCCAGTGTCCCACCAGAGACAGGGGCTGCCCTGTCATTCTCTGCAACCAGGATCAAAGCAGTGCAAATGCCAAAGTGGGAGAACATTTCTTATTCTGAGATAAAAGTAACAGGCAGTGGACAGAAGACAAAATGAGACACAAAATCTTCCTTCTTAAAATGGATCACTCTGCAGTCAGGAACAAAGCCTGCAGGTTCTTTTTTTTTTCCCTCCCTAATGCAACAGTGCATTTCCCTTTTAAAGCAGCCCCTGCTTTTTCTTTTCATGTATTTAGATGCTTTCCATTCCTCTGTAGTGAGGGCTTTCAGGATATTTTTACTTTCCAGTAACAGTAGAAAGGTTGCAGTCATTAAAATCCCACCCACAAAGAGCCAAAAGCCCAGGACAATCCTACGCAAGCCTAGTAGGTAGGAATGAGCCTGTATGTCATGCAGCAACTGAAGGTTTGAGCCCTATTCTCTTCACTGCTGATAAAAGCAAACCCAGGTGGGATGAGGCTGTCAAAGGAAAAGGCCACTCTTTCAACCCAGCTATTTAAATCAGATCAAAAATAAACATCCAGCCTGGCTAAATGCTTTCGGGGCTGTAAGATGAGTAATGACCATGTTCTCTATTTATCTATCATTAAACTATGTGACACAAGGAAGAATCAGAGGCCTAAGCAGATTTGCAACCAGGGGTAGGATGGATTAAGAGGTACTGGGATGTTTGGGGACTAAATTCCCTTTAATACTCCAGTCTCCTTGGTTGAAGGGAAAAAGACGGGGCATTCTAAGCCCTGCAGTTAAAGTAAAGTGGCTTTTCTGTGCTTCAGTCTGCAGTCAGGTATCAAGGAGCTGGGCAGGACCTCCTCAGGAGCTGTGCAATAGAGATCAGGTGCCAGAGTACCTGAAAATCTCCACGCTGAGTTTATTTGCTTCTCTCTAGTAGTTGGAAATACTGAAACAATTCTGACAAAAAGCTAACACAAAAAGCTAAAGCAATTAAACAAGTTTCCCTAGGGAGAAACTTCCCAAGAGGCACCAAATGGTGTCACCAGACAAAAGCTTCTTCACTCACATTGCTTCTCTCAGAGACTGCAGTACCTTTAGGTCAGAATTTCCTTCTCTTCTTGATGTCACATTTTGCTATGACGTAGTCAACCCCAGAAAGTTCCAAACATTTTATAGAGAAGTGTACATGAGAAAATTGTTATTGATTTATCCTTCGAGGCAGGGGAGTAGGGTCAGTCTTCCTTGTCCTTCCAGATGGCCCAAGATTTCCCCCATCTCTTGCCATCCACCAGAACTGTGGCTGTCCTAGTGTTCCACCACAACCCTTCCCAAAACACCACATGGGCAGATAACACACAAATATAACTGACTGGCCTATTGGCATACAAGAAGCTCAAGAGTGATTTCCTCCCTGAAAAGCAGAATGAACTCAGAGTAAATTAGACGCTTCTTACTATCTTCCTTAAACACTGCCAGAATGTGGAATTAAACCAGTTCCTTGCTAGAGAACTGAGCACTTCAAGTACAGACCTGACACTACTGAACACTATCCAAAGAAGTAGCAGCACTCAGACTAGTCAATAAAAAGCAACACTAACAGTTCTCTTCTGCTCCAAGCCAAACGGAAAAGGACCAATGCCACATTGCTGCAGAGGATGTATTTTGCAGCCTAACATCACCTCAATAAAACACACGGTCTCCAGCAAGGCTTAGCACAGATCTCACAGATCCACACTGTGCATTGGTATGAGCTCAGCGCTGGTCAGGTCTCATACAAAGCCAATTGCTACAACCAGAGGTATTTCAGTGCCCCCAAATCAAAACTAAGGCACTTAATTAATTAGCAGTATTCTGGTGCTTTTATACATTCCCTGCAACCAGCAGGATAAAAAATAAATAAGTTGTTAGCCTCTCCTAAAGGCTTCCAGGCTATTTATTTATGGACTCATTTATAGGTGCCCTTCACAGAAGCATCTGACCTTTTCATAATGATTACTGAACCTCTCCCATAAAGCCTGTGCATAATGAGACAGCACTATAGTGCCCATTTTAAAGAGATGAGAACATAGACTGAAAGTGAGTAAATGATCTGATTGCAGAAGCAATCTGTTCCACAGACACGTGCCAAACAAAGATGCCATTTCTCTATCATATCTCCTTTAAAAAACACCTGGACTGCTCTAACTGCTGCTGGAAAAACTTTGCAGATGTGGAACAACTTCAGGTTGGCACTGGACTGGGAAATATCATGAAGAAAAGCACTCATAGCCAAGCTATCCCACCCAACATTCACAGAACCTTTTGACTGCTATACCTCTTCATGAATGTATGAGTGACAAAACCACCATGTTTGGAGGTTGACTTATCTTCCAGTCTCCCAAGTTGCTGCTGGTGCACGTCTGAAGGTGGCTAAGGTCTTCCTCTGCCTGGAAATTAAGACATGGTGGAGCGTCACAGCAAAGCTTCATTTCAGCCCTTTGAACTTCCCTCTGGAGCAGTTCTTACCCCTACATGTCTAGCAGGATCCCAGAAGATTACTCCTTCCTTTAGGTATCTGAGATTAGATCCTATGCATATCTGCAATATTTACCTTTTGTTGGATGTCAGAGAGATACAGTTTGTTGTACTGCTTCTTGTCTAGAACTAACGACCATGAATGTGGCTCCTTTCTACATTACCATGCTGAAAAGTTTGCAGAATGTCTTTCACAGGCAAAGATGCCATCCTGTCACAAAAGCAAATGCAAAAAGGAATTGCCAAGGCTGCATATAGGGGAAGAGTTGAACCCCTCTCCTGCTAGACAGCTACTGATTTGAAGCCTGCATCCCAGAGCACTATCACCTGGTGACACCAAAGACGTGTGGAAACTCACTGAATTTCGTTATCAGAAAAGATATACCAAAGATCAGATGCAAATCAAGCACTGCCATATCCTAACTTTCTGCTTTTTGCTGCAGAAGCAGCTGATGTTTCTGCTAAAAGATTTGCAAGAAAAGTAAGAAACACAGGGGACTGCCGCTTCACTCCTAAAACGTCTCCAGGTTGATGCCTATTCCAGAGTACTTTCTGTGCAAATCCAAAGGAAAAAAAAGTCACATCTGAAAGCTTCTCCACTGATCAGGAGTGGTAGAGTGGGTACGATGCACCTCTCCTCTCTGAAGGTAAAGTTCTTAGTGAAGCTCTAAAAATAGCCTCAATTCTACTCTTGCCTGATATTGAAAGGCTGCAGTACTGAGAAACACATATTTCTCCTTAGCTGTACCATCAACAGTCTCTTTTCCTACATAGAAGATCATAAAAAAGGGGAAACAGGTAAATCTGTCCCATTTCTTTTCACAGCACAGCAGCTCTGAGAAGCATGACATAATCCCTCCCAACTCACCCTCCCCTCTCATGTCCCAGGGCGTTATGTCTGAGGCATCCAGGGATTCAGCAGGAATGCAGAGACTTACCCTGGCAGCAAAGAACTGCCCCAGCAAAGCACATTGGACAGCTTGTAGGCAAAGTATTCTTTAAAAAGGATTTCATGACCCCATGGAAAGTTATTGCTCTGTCCCCGTGCAGAGTGTACGAGTTACTAATGGACTTCTTCTAGAGGAAAGATCAAGAAGAACAGTTGTGCAGTGAGAAAAGAATGACTTAAGTATGATCACAAGCAGTTGAATTAGCAGTTTTTAAAGGACATTCTCTAAAATACTGCCACACTTTATCTAAAAAGAGCCTTTCATGAGTGCCCCAAATGGCAAATGAGGAGAACTCACAACAATGCTGACACAAAAAAAGAAGAAAAAGAGGAATGGGGGAATTCTGGAACTGCCCAGTTTGTAAGGTCTCTTTTCAAGAAGCCAGGAGGCTCTTTTCAACCTAATACTTCCAAATGAGGAAAGTATCACTTAAATTTCAAGATAAATGCTATGTTTTTATCTTGATTTGAATCCAGTGAGTTCTTCCAAGACACTGGGCTTCTCTTTTCTTTCAATTAGGACAATCAGAGGTTGTTTGTTTTTTTTTTAATTACTTTTTCCTTTTTTTGGCCCACAAGCAAGAAATGGCATGGTATTCATGCCATTCTGTTCTACATTAAGGTTTTATACTAATGAACTATTTAGGAGCTGGGATTTCCATCCCAAACGATTAATGATTTTATATTGTATTATTTTAATTGAAACAGCCCCTAAGGGGATTGCTTTATCAGTAACTCTAGAAATCTGTACCACATTAACTAAACCAAATTTTGAAGCAGCAGCTCAAAAGCTGCACACGGGATGCAGCCCTCACCTTACATTTCAGCAGGGCTTCACAAAGGGAAACAGCACCATCATATTGTGTTACATTATATGGCTACTCCTCTAAAGCAGTGCAGTTCAGAGGTTACCATGCTATAAAGTATTTGTTTTTATTGCCTTCCTCTTTTGTTACTTTGAAGAAAGATAAGGGTAAGAGAGGGACACATATAAAGCAATTTTATTGTCTGCGCACCCAACAGGTTACAGAAAGATTCAGTGCTTGCTTTGGCTTTTTTATTATTTTTTTTTTAAATAAGAATAACCCCGCGGGAGACACAGAAGATGTTACAATTATTTGCTCAATTCACCACGACGGCTCTTAGGCTAGTTTCTAGTTTTAAACTATCATTTTGGCAAATAAAGATTAGACTGTTTCCAGACCAAGGTGGATGTGCTAAGCCTCTTGTAATGCCTGCAGAAATTGCATGAAATGAAGGAAAAGAAATTTTGAGATCTAGGCCTGGCCACAAGTGTGCTCTTGCCATGGACTTTTATGATAGTTTGCGGCTTTGTGATACAGACTCTGGAAAGAGACAGCAATCACAAGAGACTGTGCTGTAACAAGCAATATTTTAACTAAAATACCAAAAATATTTTTGGTGGGTTTTATGAACAACCTGTTGTGCAAAGAAATATTTTCTCTTTTTCTAAAGCTTATGCTTTTAACTTAAAGATACGGCATTTTGCTCCAACTGAGAAAACAGCCTCCCTGTGGAAAGCAGCGGGGAAGAGAGAGAAAGGAAAGCAAACTCAGCCTTTTTCTCCTTACAGGATTTCTAGTGAAAGCCACCAACCAGTAACAGATGCTCAGCGCTCCTGAGCATTTGCTACATGGTGCTAAATTCCCCTATGATCATATCCATACCTCTATATTAGCCCACATTACAGCCCTTGAGAGATGGGCTCCCAACCCCAGTTCTTGCAGGTGCCGAGAATTGGGTATGCCCAGGCTCAGCATGGGGAAATAGGGACCAATGCCTCACCACCGACTCACAACCTACTGACAGTGCACAGTGTAAGACTTGCATCTCTTACATTCAGTGCACCTTAAATACCTTAAAAGGGGTAAAATAAGCTTGAACTGAGGTCCCACAGCACAGCATCAGACACGCTGTTCCAACTCAGGCTTGATAACCTGAAGGAATGGTTACCTGTACTAAGATGCTGGGTGGAAGTGCTACTAAACCTGTTCTGAAGTTTTAAGTGGCATGTAAGTGGTCAAAAAGGTTTGTTCTAGACCGTGTACCTCACTTGCACCAGAGCAGCACAGTACTTCTTGGTCCTATGAATGCTTCTGTGTGATTGACTTTGGGTAGCAGGAAGCTGAAGCAATGCCACATCTGTTTCTTTCTGACATTTATTTGTGCAATGAAATCCAAGGATCTTTTTTCTTTTTTTTTTTTTCCCTATGTGCTTCACTCAGTACTTTCTCTGTGACATTAAAATCCATCACACTGCTGGCCCCGTAGTACCCATTAGATTGTACATACCAACAGTGATGAGGGAAAGACCGCAGAAAGAAAACAAATATATGTGGCCTGAGGAAGTCAATTTTAATTTCTTTCTAAGCTGTCTTTGATTCAGGGCAAGATTCACTTGCCCCTAGTCGTGTTGCAATATGTTAACCTCCCTCTTGAGGAGAAGGCAATAAATAAATGCAGCACAGCCAGGGGCACTTCTGCTCCCATTCAATTCTGTACTGTGCAAGATGCCCAAAGCAGCTTTTGTAGTGCTCATCTTCTCAATGAAGAGAAACTTCCACAAAAAAGTGCCATTCCCGCAATGAAAGAAAATCAAAGAGATAATTAGAGAGATGTGAAATGTCCCATTTCCTGATTATCGATAAACATACAAAGCCTCACAGCTCCAGGGTCTGGAATAGAAGTCAATCAGCCCTCTACCATTTCCTGTACAAACTCTTGCATTCTTTTTGCTGTTCTCCCCCCTGCTACACCCAAAAATGGATCAAAGAGGAGTCCCTGAGGCAGATGCTGATGATTTCAGAGCCCTCCTGCACTTCTGCAAAGAAGCCAGAGAAACAAGCCTCTCTCCTCCAGCAACAGGAAAGGTCATATGAAGGACAATGCAGAAGAGCCGCCCCATCGCTATCTGCCTGCCGTCAGAGCCATAACAAACATCAGTTCCCACTATCACAAGTCCTATTAACCTTCAGCGGTCACTCAGCATACTCACAAAATGCCATACAGGAAGGCAATCCATATATGCAATGTTTGAGCATACAGCAGCAATCAAGCATTGTCAAGGCTGTGCTCTCAAATGTAAAGCAGCACAGAGGCTGGAAGAGCAGCACTGACATTTAGGGGCAGATACGCAATGATGGCTCACTTAAGCTGCATGAGGCTAGCAGCTCCTCTGCTAATTTTATCAGAGACCTTTTACATACAGTTGTAGGTGATTTGTGTGCAGTCCGGCTTGAACTTGATTCATAGCCAATGGTCCAAAATAATAGCAAACTGAAATAGCTGAGAGCAAGTGCTCATATTCATTGTCTCTCTTGGATGTGAGCATCATTAACATTCCCAGGTTCACTGTACTGAAAATCCAATATGTGTGTATCAAATGGCACCGGGTAGCTGCAACTCTGCTCAGAGTTCTGCTCCCTTATTGGCGGTCAGAGACAAGTGCTCCTAACAGCACCCTGCTCGCCACATTCCTAAAGCCTGAAGAAAAGTCAGACCACGATCAGGAAAAGATACAGCACTGTTCTGATAAGAATAAAGCTGCTCAGGCTTGGTCTGGCAGCCCACTCTAGCCAACCTGCTTTAGCAGAGGGGTTGGACTAGATGATCTCCAGAGGTCCCTTCCAACCCCAATGATTTTCTGATTCTGTTTTCAAATGAAGTATCTCTTCAGTACCCAGGCAAGTTTTCTGTCCACCTGAGTCACAGTGTTTGAATTAAGGCAGTGCCAGCAGCGACAGCGTTGACAAAATATAGAGGAAGGAATGTCTCAGGAAGGGGCTAAATGGAGTGAGAAGGCGCAAAACATATAAATGAGATTTACCTGGAATAATAAAGTAATGGTGAAAACCAGAGGGGAATAAAAATATGAAGTGATCAGCTGTGGAGTTCACAGGGAAAAAAAAGAAAGAGAGAAACCAAGGTTTGTTAGGAGACACTGAGGAAGTGGAGACACACTGGAAACAGAACAGAAAATCTAGAGAAAAACTGAAAAAACAAGCAATGTCTTCCTTCAAGCCCTTCCCTTCCAGAAACCAGAGGTTTTGCATGCAGCTCTGCTGTTAACCTGGCCTTGCACTTTGCCTACTACTCTAAATGAAGCATGAAAAGGCACAGAAGCGAGCCAGTTGCAACAAGGTAAGGGCACAGCAATTGGGGTTGGATTCACGTTGCCTACATGGGCAGTCTCTCCTCAAAGACAACAGGAAACAGGCACTTCCAAAGGTGGCGATCTGGAAGATTACTCTCAGATCTGAAAGCAGCAGTCTTTAGGAAAACTATAAAAAGACATCTCAATTGCTTTTCTGCAGCTAAATGTAACACATGAACACTGAAAATTACTAATATTATGACCAAGCATGATGCAACTTTAGATGAAGCAAAGTCTTTGCAGGACAGACTTGTTGCTATGCATCACAGAGATTGTTTTGTGGATTTGCAGCACTTGTAAAGATTTGTGCCTTTAATCACATCCTTACATATACTGATTGATTTAAGTATTTCCCTGAGTTTATTCCATTTTTTTAGGTATAATCATCTCACTTTTTAGGAACCTTCCTAAAATATCTAAAACCATTCCTGCTAGCACATGGTCAGGAACTGGCTGCTTCAGAAGAATTGCTGGGCTTTATCTCAGACACAGCTGCTGGAGTTACACCCACAAACACTTCCTGAGAAGTGTGATCCCACAGCTGTACACATACTGAGTGCTACTTCTCCCCAGAGCTAGGCACGGAGTTCTCTAGGATGCAATTGAGTTAACTTTGGAAACATAATCTCCGTATTTCAACAGTGTCTATAGCATCCTAAGAGCAAGATAAAAAAAATCAAGCATGGCTTATAATAACGCACAACTCCTTATTTTGCGTCAAACTACTCTGACGTGTACTTGGCCTTTTGTTCTATAAAGACTTTCTGAAAAAATAAGAGCTAAGGCAGACCTGAGTTCTTCAGGATGAATCTGATGTTGTTTTGGTTGGCCTGAGTGGCATGTCCTGTGATCTCTGTTGTACTGGGAAAAGTCACTGCTTCACAGAGACTGGAAGGTGCATGTCACATTTGTGCCTCACCAACACTAGCTCCATCTCTGAAGTGACATTTCTGATTGCTGGATCCATGACATGGAAAGGAAGCACAGGTTTTAAGAAGCTAGATAATAAGGTAGGTGTCTGTCCTACAAAAATCTGGGCACCCTCAAACACGGTCTCTTAAAATCCCTATTTCAGGGCACAACCGATCTCTTGGCCCATGTCTATTACCACCATTAGCAAGTCATAGCACATGCAGGTTTCAGAGCACACGGCATTTTGCAAGACCACGCAAGCTGGATCCTTCTGCAGCTTGCTGCATTGAGCAGTGCAAGTTCCAGAGAAAACCTGATGCTGTCCTCTTTTTTAAACAATTACTGATCTTACCCACTGAGGCAGACCTGCAGACACCTAGACTTCCCAAGTAGCTTTTGTTTAGTAACTTCATCCCATTTGCAAAATATTTCGTCTGGAAAAAGATGGGGGTATGATGGTAAGTACCTGAAAAGAGGGTTTGGATCCCTACTTCCCTATGGAACTCAACTGATAAAAGAGAAAATCCAGCATGAAGCACTTCCTTCACTTGTGGACTTTACAGGACTGTTCATCCTTGTGTAATCTCTGTTCATCTTTTGCAGAGCTTAAACACCATTCTCCCTTGCTGGAGACACTGACAAGTCTCTCTCCCAAACTTGGCCAGACAAAACTCATCAAGATTGACATACTTGTCAGATTTGCTGAAATCAGGTCAGGGAAGGAGTTACTGGGGAGGAAAAAAACAGAAGAGAGGATTACTACATACACACCACTTCCTCTGGAAACCAAGCTAAAAGCATTATAGATAGGCTTAGAAAAAAGTTACACCCATTAATCTTTGATTCCCCTTTCTGATACTATCAAAACTGAGAAGTGAACCATGTGTTTTCCATTGATTTGTTACATTCTTGGTTCAAAAGGTTAAAATCTAGGACACATCTTGAAAGACAACTGTGTAACGTGGGTAACCAGTATCTGGCTGCTTGATGATGCTGTTTCCACGCTGCTTGTGAGCTTTCCCTTTTTCTATGGCATGGGAGCTGCAAGCTCCAAAAGGATCACAGCTCAGTGACACATATGACCCTCAGAAGAGCAGCTGTCACTACTGCAAAGCAAATTCCTCACTCCCAGCTCAGTAGGCATCTCATGTCATTAATAAAGCTAATGAAGATCTGCCTAAGTCAGGCTCAGAAGGTCAGGGAAGAATTTAAGGTAAGTGCTTCTCACAATACACCAAATTTCTGCATATATTGTATGAACTTTGAAATAACCGACTGGCTGAATAAGTTCAAGTATTCAGAGCCAGACAGGCAGGCTGAAACTGTACCAGTCAGAAATACAGTGCCAGAAATCACTTCTGGGCACTGAAGCCCAACCATCAGCTCCACTAAGTTTGCAGAACGTGGCATTTTCCAAATCCTGCTGTTATCACAGCCCAAGAACTACATCCAGCAAGCATTTTCCATGCATACATGCAGCTTGGAGGCAGGAGGAGTTTAACAGTTTGGACAAGGTCAAGACTTGCCAGCTGGCTTGAGAGCCAGAATTCACTCTCTGCTACTGTTTACTTTACTCACACAGATGCACTCCACAGCTGATGGGAGCTCTAACAGAACTTGCTCCCTTTGATACCATCCACCTTTTACTTTCTCAAACTTGAGTCCTTTCCAGTTTTTTAAGGATCATGGTCCTGTAATATCCTACCTCTCCAAAAGATAGATAAAACTACCCCAAAATAGTACTCAAAATGAAAGATTCACCTCTAGATGGTAGTTATCAATCCTTTTCCACATCCTTCCTTTCCAAACAAGGTAGAAAACATTTTACAGAGATGAAGCTATTTGGTAAATTATCATGCTCATCTAGATGCTTCCATATACAGTGAGGGTGTTGAGGCACTAGAACAGGATGCCTAGAGATGAGGTTGATGCCCCGTCCCCTGAGACTTTCCAGGCGAGGCTGGATCAAGCCCTGGGCAACCTGATTTAGCTGTGCACATCCCTGTTTATTGCAGGGGAGTTGGACTAGATGACCTTTAAAGCTCTCTTCCAACTCTAAGGATTCTATGATTTCTATGATTCTATATTTCTGCATTTTAATCTGATTTGCCCACATCGTAGAAAAGTGAGCTGGGTCACAGACATCGCTCCACACACCTCACGCTATTCGCTGTACTCCCAAGGCATGCAGGAGCAATCAATAATTATACTCCAAGTATGGAGTATATGGCATATACATATATGGCATATATAGGATCACTATCAGAAAAAATAATAAACATTCAACGAATAGAAAAATTAAGAAAACGAGGAATAAGCTGATTTTAATACCTTTCCACAAGCTATATACACTATACACATTAAATGGCACCAGTTTCATCCAGTAGCAAACAGCACAATTTTATAGCTAGAATCAGGAATGAAGCAGAGTAATACGCACACTGAAGATGTTCCCAGAAACCTCTCAAGTTCTTTCAGAAGAAATTCCATCTTACTTTCCTCAGTGAATGCCAGGCTTCATAGTTCACTTGGTAAATGCTTTCAGAGTATGTTACTTTATAGTTATTGTACTGTCACAGATGATATATACTATTATTTTATTTAAGATGTTTTTTCTTTAATGATCTCTTTTGAAAGCAAATCTTTCATGTAGGAATAGCATTACTGAAAACATGCATTCCTGCATAGTTCTACCATTTTTGCTGACATTGCTGATGTCTAAAAAGTTGTAGGTTTTCTTACTGTCAGAACAGCTTTCCATGTTGTTTCCAATGTTGTTTCACTACAATCAGTGGTGGTGTGTGTCCCTCTGGTGAGAGCAATACTGTACCTCACTCTCATGTCTGATCACCTTTCTCACCAGAGCTTCATTACTTCTGTGCTTTATACCTTTGTATTTAATTTGACTAAAAGTGGAAGAAGAATTCAGAAATTATACACGAAAGGTAGAACCAAAAAAGCAGGAGGAAGAGTGAAGAAAAAACAGTACTGTGTGCTTGAGCTCACTTCTGTAAGAAATCAACAAAAACATTGACAGCAGCAGCCACGATGTACTTAGTCCTCTCTTAACTCCTAAATGAACTGTCAGACTGGGAGCAACTTTTTGCTGGACTCTCCAATTTTGGCAAAACTACTTAGGGAAGATTTCTTGATCTCCAGATGAACTTTCAGACAAAAAGCTCCTGAATCTCACTACAGTTGATAGTTTGGTACACAAGGTCTTAACCATAACTGCAGAAGCCCTACACAACTGTTAGCTTTGTCCAGGCCATTCTATATGTCCAGGCTACTAGATCCCTGACTTGCAAAGGCTTTCCATATCACCAGTCTTAAATATATCTACAGATATAGAGCATGAACTAGCTCAAATTTGAAAACATCACCTATAGCAACTCCATCTTTTAGCAGAACAATCCCAACCACATGAGAAACAGCAGATGTTAGGTGATAGAAAGCATTGGCTCCATCTGACATCAAAGTGACAAAATGTTAGCATTATGAACATTTTGAGAGATGAGAGATCATTCTGCATCTAGCTTTATTGTTTTTTCAAAACCAAAGTTGTTTATCCTGGTTCTGAGTTGTGACAATGAGGTACATACATATCTAATCATAGTGAGCCAGATTGTCAGCCTGTACTCCATGCTAACCCAGAAAACTTGGCAGCCTGAAAATCTGCTTCATTGACATCTAATACTCTTGTCCACAGTATTATAATACCAGTTCAGTGATTAGAGCAAAAAGCCATTTTCTGTGTCCTTAGAGACAGAAGGGTTCTTGGATTTTGCCTTCCAAAGAAGAAAAACAGAAAGATGAGCTGCTTTTCATGGATACTGCACTTTAGAAAACTCAACAAGATCAAAATCAGTAGAAATTGTAAAGAGAAAATTACATTTGTTGGGTCTGTGATCTGAGCCACAGCACTCTTTCAAGGCTGATAGACCACATGAGGGCTAGATGTTCCTGAACAGTTTTGGCCTTGAAAATGTGGCCAAAATACATAGCCAAGATCTACAGAAGAGCCTTTTCACAGCTCACCCACAGTCTGGCAGCTGGGTCTCACTAAACCCCAAAGAACAAAAAATTGGCTTGTGCCACCTGCCCAATCCAATAATTAAACAGCAGAACCATCCCACACAATTAGGGACATGCACACTTTAAGGAGACAGTCAAAGCCTGTGCACTGTATTCACATCACGAAAAGAAAATGAGCATTGTGATTAGAGTATCTATAACATAATATTAATTTGTGAGGGGGAATCTGTGTAATCAGCTTAGCGAAGACAGGGAGTCCTAAGCACCGGGTATCAGATTCTTTTCAGAGATTGAGAACACAGTAGTTGCCGTTGCTCTTAATGAGGTGAGGAAGATAGGATTTCTACAATGCAGTCATGATGCTGAATATTCCTGCAGCCAAGCAAAATTTCTCTATTTGAACATTAAAAAAAAACGAATTCCCCCCTTATTAGCCCTTCCCCAAAATGTATGTGTCCGTGATGCTAAATTCATTCAAATTCAAGATTCAGTGAATCTCAAGGCTTTACAAGAGGAAGTGCTATTGTGTTTTTTTCATTTTGAAACAACTTTCTTTTTTTTTAACTAACTACTCAGCCTACATTTTAAAATATGCAAAAATCAAAATCCATGCTAAACAACTAGGCTCATTTCCTTTATCCTGAATTTGAGTTAGGGTCAAAACATTTTTGAGCCTGACCAAAAATTCAAACATATGTACAAGCTGTGAACCACTTGGCTACTACAGTGATATGGCAGGGGTTACACAGAACAAAAGATGATAGCTGGGTACTAAGAGATTCCTGTAACTGTTTCTTAAGCTTATAGAGAGATAAAAAACAAAACAAAACAAAATAGGTCCAGGGGAGACAAATCCTGAAATCCATTCACTGATTACAGAAACACCTGGTCAAATGGCTCCTATTGCTCTTTGTTTCATACAGGCAACGACTGCCCAAGCCCAGCAACTCCACGGAGACAAACCCCAACAACCACAACACTGATGCTTTCCTCAGCCTCCAAAATCAAAAAAAGGAAGATATGCTATTACTAGAGTCAGACCAGTGGTCCATCTAGGCAATCTTATGATAGCAGGCATCTTTGGCACTTCTAAATTTCAGCGTTATCTCTTGCATCATGAGAAAGGAAATCTCAACCTCATCATTAGTCCATATCTCACCTGTGTGCTGTCTCTTTTGGCATTAGTCACTTTCCATGCCCATAGTGCTAACACTGATCTGCCCATTGCTGCTGCTGTGGTTTACTTTTCTGTGTAACACCAGAGTCAGTCCTTTTGCTCATGTAAGGAGTCATAGGACTCATAACACCTCACAGAGCAAGGATTTTGCAGGAGGCTTCTGGATACTGCTACACAGAACTGCTAATGCTTTAGGTATCTTCCTCCTCTTGCATGCTTCCTCCAAAATCTGGGAGCAACTCCTCAGTACTATTTTAGGTGGTAGGGATGAACTCCCTCAGCAGCAGCTGCTCCGATTTTCTGTCTACTCCTATACTGTTTCTAAAGGGGCCAGGTAATTACTCAAGACTGAAAAATCTATGTCAAAGCAATCAGTAGTGTCACCTCGTTGACTTCAGAGAAATTGCAACAGAAATTAATCTGACTCTGCGATTCTTCCTTTCCCTGTAGCAAATGGTAATAACCTATGTAAACCTGCCTGCAGGCAACCCCAAGCAAAACACCACTCCAACCACATCTCTGGGGGCTTTATCACTCTGAAGTGCTACTTTTTCCCTCAAATCCTCCCAAAGCTGATGGCTAATGTCAGCAGTTGAACTGAAGCAGCAGGACACTGAGATGCCCCGCATCTCAGACAATGGATGCAAGGGGAGAGCTGATAATATCATTGTTCATTCTCCTCCTTCCCTGTCCATATGCAGAGATAGCCATCAAGGGTCATTGCTGGAATTAGGATCAGCAGAGAAAACACAAACACAAGAGAAGTTTCACATCTTAACTTGTGGAAATGCACATAGTCTGCCTTGCTGTCTAGACAGCATACAGAAGAGTGGGGAAGGATTTTAGCAGAGAGCTTTAAACCATATGCAAATAGATAATTAACCTTGCTCTAAATGCTATTTCATTTTTGCACTTTCTTTTTCCCAGAGATCCTTATAGTCTATCCAAAACCAGTCTGCTGAAAGAAAGGGAAGGACAGAAAAGGAACTGTTGTGGTGGATGCTGGTTTTACAGAACAAGTCAGCAAACTATGTGCAAATAAAAAAAAAAAAATTCTCCTGGAGCAGAGGGGCTTGTTCATCATTTATCTCATGTGTTTACCCTTGGGCTATCATTATATTAGCAACATTTCCCGACTGAGCTGGAGCACCTGGTAACTATAGTAACCACATTTTCATATCTGCCCATAAATTCCCTCGGTTCTAATTAGGGCACTCATTTATAACAGTGATGACAATGTGGGAAATGTAACTGCAGACTTAGCTCAGCCAGTCACCTCTCTCTCCCTTGTGCTGCAGAAATGACCTGGATCATAGTTGTTCTTACACCATAAGATGTTCCTTATGGCATAAAGCCTAACTTACCTGCAATGCCAAGCATTTTATATCCATCTGCTACTTTGCCCATCTCCCTTTCTAAAAAGTCTGCTCATCCACCATCCAGTTCAAATGAAAGCCTGACTCGTCTCCTTGCCAGCAAGCCTCACACACCAGGTTGTATAAATGTGTTTTTCTTGATAGAAGGAAGAATTCACACCTAGCCTACAACAGAAATCACACACACAGCACTATCCCAAATTTTATAAACAGGGTGTGGATGCTATTATAAGCAGAAGGGCTACACAGTTCAACTTACAAATCTACCTATGCAATCCAGATGGCTAAGAAGACAGAATA
This sequence comes from Pavo muticus, assembly GCA_016647715.1. Classification (NCBI taxonomy): domain Eukaryota; kingdom Metazoa; phylum Chordata; class Aves; order Galliformes; family Phasianidae; genus Pavo; species Pavo muticus. The sequence goes on from JACDJE010000062.1 coordinate 110,066, forward strand.
AACCACATCACTTAAAACAAATGACAGAAATATGATAAAGAAGAAATGTGCAAGAAATCAAGACCAAGTAATAAATAATTGCAAAGGTCAATGGCTCAGGGTATTCCACCACAAATTATTTCTTTCTCCATGAGACAATAAAACCTGGTGAACAAGTTGAAGTCTGTTGACATGATTTAAAAAGATGGATGAGCTGGTAGGTAGTTGAGAGTGTTTGTTTTATTGTTCACAGAGTCACTGTTCAGAAGTACACTTGTTTTGGAGTCTATGTGAATTATTGTCAAAAAATGACAAATCTCTCACTTAAGGCTACACTTGAAGGCTTTACATGAATTTCTTCTGCTAAAAGAAAAAAAAGACGTCATGTTTGTGTATCGGCATAAGTAAGACAGCAAAGCTCATCTCAGCAGAGATCAAGAGACAAAGGCTGCTTTAGGTTCAGGTTTTGGGGAACTTGTTGCCATTGGAAAATTTTCCCTTTCTAGAAGAGCATGTCAATTAGTGTAACTTAAACATGGCTGTTGATAAGAATATCTCATCTTGAACCTTTCTCCACATTCCCTCTGCAGGTCCTGGAGGCTGAGGGAACTGGGCAAGCAAACATACTGGAGATTCTGCTGCTGCTGCTGTCATTTCCACTTCAGATTAATAAATATTCTACCAGTTGCCCTGTTTGCCTTCCCAGAGTAGCAAGCTCTTGTGACAGGGAAAGAGATGACAAGCCCAACAGTAAGCTCATGTAAATGGTGTTAGTCCAGGCTACCAAGGCTTGATGGCAGACCTTAGCCAGGCTTTCTGGGGCCAGATGAGCCTCAGCAGGTGTAAGGAGTGCCAATCTGCTTATTGATAAGCAAAAAATGAGACAGCATCTTGTATTAGAAGGCTATCCACATTCCTACAACCAGCACCAAAATTCAGGGACACATTCAGGCTCACTTGGAAGGTATTTCATTCAATTTTTGACATTGAGGTCCACTGGCATAAGACTGGATCCTGTGGCCATGCTCTCCCATTCCTGTATGCCCTGCTTACAATCCTAGTAACTACTAAGAGGAATGGCTCCTCATTGGCCTATTGAAGTGCCACCCGCCATTGGTGAAAGCGAGAATACATAATTCTCCAACTCTTCATCTGGTTTCTACTAAGGCTCAAAGTGCCCTAGGTAGAGTTAGGGGACGCAGCCTGAGGCAGTGGGTGTAAAAAGCAGCATCTCCCAGGTCAGGAAGTGCAAGGTGCTTTGACAACCGACAGACAGATGCAGATGGACACAGAGACCTCAAACTTTCCTTGTCAGACAGCAGAAGGACCTTCCACTGGCTCATTTATTGTCTTCGCACACTTAATCTACAGCTAATGTACACTGAGAAAGCCGCACAGGTTCAGCAGAGTCACAGGTTGCCATCTTGCCACCTACCTTTTCTTACTGTTCAGATGAGCCTGGAAAATTTTCACATTGATTATTGCAGAAGTAGAAATATTCTCTGTAGGTAGGGTTTGTTCATTGCAGGCTATTTTATTGCTTTATCAGTTCTTTACACCAGAGTGAACAGTGTTGTGATAAGAAAATGTAAACTTCAATGAATTGCCAAAGAAAGATTCTAGTTATTTGCCAGTTTAGTCATCAAGCACGATTTAGAAGCGTGGATGGAAAACATGTTGATGATCAAATTCTAATACAAGCACAAAAATTGACTTAAGATGCTGCCAAATGCAGAGCACTGTAACATTCAATTCCACATATATGTTACTTCACAAAATTAGCGAAAAATAATTTCAGTCACTGCCAGACTGGGTTAATTTCTGAAGCATGCCTCGGTTTATAAGATGCTGTTTGGGACTAGAGAGGATGGTAGCCTGCTGCAAGTTGTGTCACTCAATTACTGTACCGTCATTGCTCTGTCAACCTCTTATTGATTTAGGTTGTAGATGTTAAGACAGATGGGTGTGTGTGGTACGCATGATGCATAATGAGGCTCCACTCTCTACGGGAGCCTCTAACATTGCCCATAATACTTTGTTACTGGCTCTCCTCATTTGCATTATGAGGGAACTTTCTCAAATTGTCAAAATCCTTCCAAATGACCCACAGTAACTACTGTAGACCATAGTATGTCTTGGTTGATTAAATATTATAACCAAAATGTGAATTTTTTTTTTTTTACTTGATTCCCCTAGTCAAGCAAAGCAAGTCTTTGACAGAAAAACAATTACCCAGAAAAACAGGAAAAAATGCAAATTAAAATTAAGATTAAATAAACACTTTCTACTTTCTCTCTCAAGCTAGCTTCACTCTAAAGACATCTGTTACCTGCTGTAACGTGTGGCTTGCAAGACTCTCACATAAGATTAAGTATTTCTTGGTAGTTGCCTGGAAATGGTACCAATGACAGTTTGTTCTCACTACTGGCAAATAATGGAGAGAGATTGTTACAATTGTATGTCTGAAAGATTAAATCAATTCATTTTGGACATATTTTTTCTCTCTCTAAAGATGCAAATTCCATAAGTGTTGGCAGGAAAGAAATTTAAACTTATATGCCATGCACACACAGGAAATAATTTGAAATGACCACTATTACTACTGTTCTTTAGCCTAATTAGTACTGAGAAGGAAACAATTGTTCTGGTTTGTGGGATTTTTTGAGGTTTAGTGGCTTTTCCTTCCTGATCTATATCATGAGAAGAACAGTACTTTTTACAGAAGTCCTCTAAAAAGAAAAGAAACATCTTTCAAAGCTGTTGCTTGGAAAATGAATAGGAAGAGTAGCATTCCACTGCAAAATAGCTACCAGCTCAGGAATTCCTTCTTGGAAAGGGAAGTCCACATATCTTGTCCTTGTTTCACATTTCATTGAAACAAGACAACTGCACTGGGTACAAACGAGTGATGCATGTGCTTGCCCAGAGACACTTTCAGACTCCCAGGTAGGACTGTCATGTCCCCACGCTCTACGACACATGCTATTTTTCACGTAAGATTCATCTACTGAAAACATACATGCTCCAACTTGATTTGGATTCTCTGAAACAAATGTAAAACCAGTCTGCACAAATTTCATTGTTTCAGTCCTCTGCACCATGTCTGCTTTAAATTTGCCCATCACATCTGCTGTACCTTTGCCAAGTTAACAAAGCTGTCACCCCAGCGTGGCTCCGTTTGCTTTCCATTGGGACTTTCCTTTACTATCAGGGGAAGCTGTGGTTAATCACAGGAAGCACAGACCAATCAAGGAACTCTCCTTATAGAAACTGATGACAGCACGAAACACCACAGCAGCAATTAGAACAGTTTTAGCTTGTTTCAAACTGTAGGTCAATGAAAAGAAAAAAAAAATAAAACTTCGGACTGTAGATGTGACTATTCATAGAGTATTCCAGCCATTTCCTTTTGGAGATGGGTAGGTAGAGAGGTAGACATATTTGTGATAAATTGAAGCACCACAGTTGGCAATCTTGCACGCTCATTTAACATTTATCAGCAGATTGCCTATTACATCAGATTTCCCTTAGATTTGCATAATCTATTTTGAATTGATTTGAGGGAGTGAAGGATTGCAGTGCTACACGTATCAGATGCTCTATTATGGCCAGAGTCAGGAAATGTCTGCTCCCATCAAAATGCTTTCACTGGTAAGCACCACTATATTTAGTACCTATGCTAAATTTAACAAAAGCCATTCCATCACTTTAAATTTTCTTCCTCTTTTTACAAGAGAAATACATGGGAGGATGAATTAAATAAGAGGGATAAAAGCAAATTATTATGTTTCAGTTTTTTGCAAAAAACCCACATACCACACCAAAGATGACTAACAGCAGGGAAATACCTTCCTAAATCCTTCCCTCCATTAGAAGGGCAGGATTTGCATGAGGTTGCCATGAAGACAGGTTAGTGATCTGCATTTCTACAAAAAGGAGAATTTATCCATTTTGTTTCCTAAAGAAAGACACCCTTCATTTTACAGAGAACTTTACACACACCTGGATCAGCCAGCCAGCCAGCCAGATAACACCAGACAACAAGCAGGTGTTATAAACAACTGAAGAAGCTTGCCATCTGTCAATGCTGGAAAGAAGGGATGAGTACAAACCCCCTCCCACTAAGGGAAGAGAATACAAAGGGTTATATCAGACCAAGAGGGATGCACACAAGATAGCCACTGCCAACAAACTATCCACAGAGGGTTGCTTCTCTTCACTCACCACGACATCAGTTTACTAGCAAACAAATGGAAACTGCTCTAAGATATTAGAACACAATACAACAATTCAGCTTGAAGGGACCTACAAAGATCATCAAGTCCAACTAACTGACTGCACTTCAGGACTCGCAAGATCTGTTATTTTCCCTGTCTTCAGAAGCTTTCAAAAATCATGGGTCAGAAAGGAAAATGTACACACAGGAACCTTACATATATAAACCACTGCATACAGAAACCGACTCAAGTTTGCAGTTTTCAGGGGCTGCTGGAACAAACATTAGTTGATACACAGAAGCTCATTTTGAATAATTTACAGCAAATAACATTCACTGTAATTTTTCCTCCTTTCTCTCATTGACCATTGGAAATCAGAACACACGTGCAAGCCCAATTCCATGCATGCTTGTTGGCTGGCTACAATTTTTCACACAATGTAGAGTTTTAGATATTTTCAAAGCAATCATTTGTACTCACAGTGTGTTACATCTAAGCTGCTTGTGTCTTAAATATCTGCGTCACTCCTCTGCAACTGGAAGACTGAAACTTCCTAAACAGAAAAATAGTAAGACATGAATAAACAAAATGTTCCCACAACATGTTATCAGGTGAGGTCCTCATACTTTTCTCATTACAGTAGTATGTCTTTATAATAAATTTTAGCCTCGTGCAAAGACTCAACACAAAGTCCCTTATGCAGATTTGAATCTACATTACCTTGCGCTGGCTTACTGCCAAAAGGGACATTTTACTTGTGGCAATTAAAAAGTAGACCCAGAGGTAGGCAAAATAAACAGCAACTGATGTGCAATGCTTATATGCAAATTACATTTGATCCCTCCTCCAGCAATAACACTTGAGTGCCACATGCAAGACAACAGACAGATCTGCTCTAAGAAAAGAAGTTTTTCTGACAATTTAGAAAGTGTCCTAGGTATAAACTGAAATTTTAAGACTGACTGAGAAAAGTTTGAGAAAGATATTATTAATTCCATCAAATACATTTCATGGCTCATTCCTTTTTACCCAGGGACAAGCATGTCTGCAGCAAGGGGCTTCATCTGGTCAACAATTCATGTTTTTAGCCTACTGTATCAGCATTTGTAATATTTTCTATTTATGAACATTAAAAGCAGATTTTTAAGTAGAGTAGCTAACACACAGCACCTTCCTCTGATGCAAAGTCATAAGGCTGATAGATGGACATATGTATAGCTACAGATAACTGCTTGTGGAGCCATCAGTACTCAACAACGTGACCTGAGTTTGGAATGTTCTTTGGAAGAACTTATTTTTATAAATAGAACATTGGCCTCCCAAGACCAATGTAATCCTGCTGCCATGCAATGTAAGACATTTAAAAGGATGCTGACTCGACTATTCCCTCACTTCCCTCTTCCGAAGCTTCAATAAAAACCCCTTCCTCCCATCTTGAAGATACAATATTGACATGAAAATTTGCTATGAACCTCAAAACATACTTTCCTTTAGTTTCCAATTTTAAACAGGAGGGGACTGACTCATGATGGAGGCATTTAGGTTTTACATGAGCAAATTCTTACACTAGCCAGAATTAAATTAAAACACGCCAAAAGTGAATGAGAAAAAACTACAACAGTATAAGTATTCCATAAGTCCATCCAGATGCTTATTCAATGTCCATCACTATGACATTAGAATTTTTCATATGTGTAATGACTATAGAGTAGGGTAAATAAATCTTCTCGTTTCCTTACAGCAGTCTGCAGGATTCAGAGTTTCTGTAAGAGCAACCAAGTCCCCATCACGTAATGAAGGACAACTTGGTCCTGGCATCCTTCTATAACTCAAACAGGCAGATCCGTGAAGCAGTGCTGCAAGAAAACAAAAAACTTGGTTGGCAACTGGTTTCTAGTTTTAGGTGATACTGATGAGGTCTTCTCCAAGGAATTACCTATAATAAAGTATTTAGATTAAGACTGCCAATGCATTATCAAACTTCAAAGGAATTGTCCTTGCTTTTTACATACAAAACTGTCTCTAAAAAGGTTTATAAGCTGTTTAAATCATCCCATGTGTGTGCACACACATTCATAAAGACTAAGAGATTTTTTCAGTGTACCATGTATTTGCAGTTTGATTGTTCCTGTAAAAAGAACAACAAAGGTTATTGTAAAAAAATGTTGCACAAATATTTTTGGATTTTTCAATGTTCATCATAAATAAATAAAATGTTTATCAATAAATAAACAAAATGGCTTTCCCCTGCAAAATCAGACCATTTACAAAATTTATAACACAGTTTTAATTTATTTTTCCATCCTTTGCTTTCTTAACAGATTGTTTACTTCTCCCAGGTGAAGCCAAAACATAACAGTAGGAGAAAAATGCAGTACACAAGGAAAAGACTCTTTCAGTCATTAGGTCTTTTTCATTGGCAACTCTCCATGTGTTTTCATCTGTGAATTTTCTAAGGTAATGGCCAATCTCGAGCCATGTGGTCAAGTAATAATTTCATGATAAAACTAATCTTTCCAATAAATAGCTCTCTGAAACACTCTATTTTTCATTTTCAAAGAGCCACAAGGATTATGTTAGTGATTTGGATATCTATTTTTCTAAAATTGCCCTCCAAGTCTTCCTTATTCTAATGTAATGCTCTGAATCCTTAGCAAATAGGAATTGCATCTAGAAGAGAATGAAAAAAAACCACAGCAAAAACAAATGTATCCTTAGAAAATCACCGATGTAAGTAGTTTCATTCCTTGTACTAAAAACCATTTGAAAACTAATCTACTGCATATACTTTCCTTTCAGAAAATGTAAATTGATCTTTCAGTTTGAATACCTGTCAAAGCACAGCCACTATAGCATTGATAAGTCATGTTGCTCATCAGTTGATAACTCCTGATACACTGCAATCTTACACGTAGCTCCAGAAGAACCATTGCACCAGATTGCACTCAAACCAGAGTGGAGGATGTTCTGCTTTAGAAAATTTGGCACCAGTAAGAATGATGAGTTTATTTCTCCCACCAGCACCTCCCGAAGTGGAACAAGAACACATTGTAAATAAAGGCAACTAAAGGAATTATGTTGAAACAGATCATATTTTTCTTTTCTTTTTTCTTTTTCTTTTTTTTTTTTTTTTGCAGCATAAGGCAATTGCCTTCATTTGACATGTGCACACCTACACAGCCCACACTGCAATTCATAGTACATCTGCTAATATGTCATCTGATAAGCCTTCCTTCTGAATGCCTCCAGCCCCCTCTGAAATCAAAGATGGCTTGCAATTGAAAATAAGAACAGAAGCAAAGAGCATCTCTCTGTATTGCAGAGGTACATGGCTCCATGAAGTCTAACCAAATCAGTGCATACACGATTTAAGAATCACAAAAACTTATAACATTTCTCTTTTCTTATGTGCTTACTTGATTATTTATTATTATTTCATTATTAAATCAGGCTTTAATTGTTCCCAAAACAGCACTTATTTCATAGTCTTCACAAACTGTCACCATGTCCCTTCCATGAAGTGAGCAGGAAGAGGTACTGTCAGTTGCCAGGATCCAAAGGAAGGATAACTTTAGTAAGAAAGTGGTAGAAAAGGGGCAGCCAGCTTCACTGGGACATTCTGAGGCCTAGTTTTGATACCTTAATATTTAATACTCACTCCAGCAAAACTGGCTGGCCCTACCTGTGCCCTTGGAAGATCATACTCAGATTTTTATTCTTTTATTTTTACAGACTTACAATACCATTTTCTAGTTCAGCCAGCATCTCTAATGTTTAATATACCTCAACTGGAATTAAGGACTGCAAGCTTTGCTCACAGACTTCTGTAAGTGCCGTATTTGCCCAAACTAGCCTACTACCTCCAAACTCTTCCTGGCTTTCATGCTGCTTCCTTTCTAGTATGGACACTACTCCGTATGTTGTGTAAGTCTCACTTTTAATTTCTGCCTGATACCAGTGGATTAACTCAGTGTCCTCCAGCTAAGCCACCTTTCAATCCCTCTTAATTGTTTCGGAGAAAGTGCTGCTTCCTCCAGAAATCCTCCAGTCTCAGCAACCAATTGCTTCCTTTTGGCTAAGAGAAATGCTCATCCTTGAAAGGTAGAAGCCACAGGTCAAGTGACAGCAGCGTAATAAATCTTCATTTCCTGCACAATACCCTGAAGGTGATCAGTAAGTCACACGTGGGCAGGTCCTCACAGAAAAACTAATTTAAATTTTAACTCCAGAGTTACTGCCAACTTGATTCCCATATACAAGCATCTTGATTGAATATAGTAAGGTGCTTGTAAATCTTGTGGATGGTGCAGAAGGAGCTAAAAGATTTATTTTCAGTGAGCGGAACTCAGCCCCAGCTAGGAAAGGAATCCATCCTTGGATTCCTGGAGGCTCCCCTTCCTTCACTAATCCCAAAGAGTAGAATACATGCAAACGGTAGCAGTCAACTTTCTGGTGGAAATAAAAGAAGTTTCAGAAAAACCTGAATGAGGATATTGTGGTCTTGTTCCCAACAGCAATCAAAGGTAAATAGCTCTACATTTTTAATAGCAGGAAGGAGTGCTGGAAAGCTACGCTAACTTTTCCCTGTTTGTACAAGGCACATGAAAATATTTAGAGAGAACATAAAAAGGTAAAACTTCGCAATGCTCTAAGTGATCTAAAGAGGCAGCCAAAGCAAATTCACAGCTTGCTGAAAAATTAGCAAGTAAATTTGAATAACATCAGTCTAGGTGATAATCTCAATTGGATTAGGCAGCATTTACTCTTTAGAGAAATCTAAAACTTCACTGTGTTGAAGGAAGTCTGTCACCTTTGCCATTTGGCAGAGAAAGTGGACAGTGGGTTTTCATTTCGGTAAGAAAAAGATCTCACTTCTATTTGGCTATGATCAATGCAGCGCAGACACAAGGTTTTTTAATGCAAATGTTAAAGAAAATAACAGAAATGACTGCAATTCAGTTCTTAAGACTTTATTTCAAATGGTTTACTTGTATGTTTACTCAAAAAGTCTGTTACAGATTATGGACAATGCCTATATGACAATAACATTGCCCATCGTGCTGAGAAAAAAAGGGAAGCTTCAGAAGGGCACAGAAACATTGGTTATCTGCTGTCCTTTTTGCTTATTTCTAAACGTATGGTCTGGCACTCAGCATGCCCTCATCATTTTGTACCTTCGCTCCAAGAAGCAACCTCTCCTCAAAAGTTAAACAGGAAGACTTTTGTATAAAAAATACTGGGCAATGAGAATACTGGCTTTGATTTTAAAGGTTGTTGTGGCTTAACTCAACATGTGGCACAGCACCACACAGTTTTTTGCTCACTCCTTTCCCTTCCAGTGCAATGAGGGACAGAATCAGAAAAGAACAAAGTAGAATTTATGGATTGAGATAAAAACTATTTACTAAGATAGAGAAAATGAAAAGGACAAAAGGAAAATAGTTACAATAATAATATATGTATATATATACTAAAAAAGAAAAACAAAAAATAAACAAAAAACAAACAAACAAACAAAAAAAAAACAACAACAAGTGATGCACAAATAGTTGCTCACCACCCACCAACTGATGCCCAGGATGTTCTGAGAAGGTGAGAAACTGAAACACCTTCGGCTCTGTGTAGCACTGCTCAGCAACAACTAGAAACAATAGGTGTGCTCTCCTAAAGTCAAAACATAGCATCAGACACTACAAAGGAAAAATCAACTCCATTCCAGCTGAAACCAGGACAATGCTGGGAATTCACTCTGTGAGCAGCGCACTTCCTCCGACTTCACCTGGTTTGAAGCAATGTCTTGAGTAATGCTGGGATGTGGGCTCCTTCCAGGAGCAATGAGAAAGGATGGCATCTCCAGAAGCAGGAGTCCTCTCACTTAATGAGTGTCTAGACCTTTCTGCTGCCTACTTGAGACTGCCTACAGGTCTAGTTGGACTTTTAGACTAATACAGCAAGGTGAGATAAATCCCCAAAATATCTTCCAAGGGATTCTGTTTTGCATATTATTCACCACTCCTATTTCTCACAACTGCATATATTCTTCATAAGCCCTCGTCATGAAAAATGACTTTTAGCCTATGAAATGTCCCTAAACACTTCATCTCCATTATTTGCTGTGTGGTGCAATTGGTCTTCTTAATTACTTGCTTCTGTCTTCTTGTGCCCTCAACAGATGGTTGAACACACTTGAAATCAAGAGAATAACTGAGCTGAAGAATAACAAACATTTTTTAGCTGAGGAAAGACTAATAGCACACTTTGCTGGATTTTTACAAATCACCGCTATTTAAATATTTGTGAGTAGTGAGTAGGTTCCATGCTCACACTGCGAAGTTTTGCATGTGTTCATCTCACTCGGGAAAGCAGCTGCTGCACACACAAATCCCTTCTGTTTGGTTAGGTTTATTTCCATTAAATTCTGAGCAAAAAGAGCTGACCAGCTATGAGGAGGAAGAATACAGAGTTCTGGGGTCCTTGACAATGGGTGGCACATCTCAGAGAGGACTGGGAAAGCATACAAAGCTACAGGTGGTATTTTTAACCTTCAGACAATAGGAGCAATGAAGGAGCAGGTTGTAGCCCTGAAAAATCATCTTTCAGCTCTAAAAAAAACCCTTGCAGGTGTTACTCAGCCCTCAACAGATGCTGCAGCTCCAGACATAACTCAGGCATGACCACCTCTGTAAACACAGCCTTGTGTTACCACACACTCTACAGAGCCTCAGAGCTATTTGAAAGACACCGTATTACTTATTTCTGACAAAAACTATCCAATTTCTCTATGTCTTCCTATGCAACTTCCCTTGAGTAGTACTGAAGTGTCTGAAAGTTACCTGAAAGCAAAACCCCTTCCTTTCTTTTTTTCCTGAGGGAAGAGGGGAGAACTTTGTAGCAAAGGCAGATTTTCTTTTTCTGTAAATCACAATACCTCCTGATAAGTAACCACAGCTTCACCTCAGACTGACAGAAATCCCACCATCCATGATAGTAAGCATGCAATGTAAATCAGCATGCAAATTTTGCTCAGGCTTAAAACAACAACAAAACCAGAAATACCACAAAATCCCTTGAAGTCCAGCAGGCAAAACTAGAAACATAAACTCCACTATCAAAGTGGAATGCATGGACAACATCCCACTGCCAATGCAAAACATTTTTGAAACTTAACCTTCCATTTTCAGCTGTGCAACGTCCTGCCTGAAGTCAGTGCTGGCCTGCCTGTTCAGCCATTTCTTTCAGGAAGGTTGTGTTCAGCTGGCTGGACTTTCCTCCCGCTGCTCTTGTGTCTCTGCCCTGGCTCCTAGTTCTCATTTACTCATTTGGCTAAGGGATGTGAAGTGGATGTCACTTGCTGCCATGCCAATGGCTTTTGCTCATACCACGTAGCCAGGCATCCTCTGCTTAATGATCTGCACTAAGTTTGGCGTGTTAGACAGAAAAGTCTAGCTGAACCACACTGAAAAGTGTGGTTTTATTTAGGTTTCTTTTGCCCCCCTCAGGCACCTTCCACCTTTTCTAAATGCATACGATATCATAAAGAATTCCTTTACAGAGCTCCTTTTTTTTCCTCTCTCTCTTTGTCAATCACGATGAAGCTAAGGTTGTCTCTAAGCTTCTCTCTGCTTTCAAACACAGTTTCACACTTTCTGTCTCAATTCTGTTACATGCTTGTCAATCCCATTTGCTCCTCAACGTGGATAAGACCAGACTGTCTCTGCTTAGAAACAACAGGCCTCTCTGAGAGTTATAGTATTTCCTGAATATTGTTCAGATTTCCTGCAGAGTGAATTGACTGCAGAAGGCACACAGCTATTTTTAAATCCTGTGGTTTTTTTCTGTCCTAGATTAGAACTCAAAAGGATTTAGAACAGATGCTCTCAACTCATCAGTTTCTCATATATTAATATCTAAGATCACCAATATCAGAAGCTTGAAATGCTCCATATTGTGTGCTGCAAGTTCAACCTCAATTTTCTTTTCCCGAATTTAAAAAAAATATTAATGGTTTAGACATGTGGATCTAAAATTTTGCAGTTGCAGAGCCTGAAACACTCTGATGGGAACAGAGCTCTCAAACTATGCCGTCTCCTGTAAGAAACCAGGTGCTTTGAGAGTGGGATTCATCACACAGATCATTAGGAAAGGAATCTGTAGGGTGTTAAGTTAACCTAAATTTTTGAGAGCATTGGTCAAATACAAGACTAGATGATATGGTTAGGATCTATTTTAGTGAAGAAAATGCATTACTCTTTCAGTACCTTGGCAGGCTCTGAGTCACAGCCAGAAACAAATCTCTCAAGAATGCCAAAGCCCAGAAAACCAGACCTCCAATAAGAAAATTACACCAAGTGTGCACTAGACAGTATGAGCATGCGGGATTATGCATGCACACATGAGAATAGGTGTGTGACATGATTGTGAGTGCATGACAGCACAGGAGGGTGCATAGGAATGATAGTGCAGACCAGTGAGTAAACATAACTGTTGTTCTGGCCAAGCAAGATGCAATGAAGTTGTGAAGGAATAGAACAAAGTATCTTTGCTGTGAGCAGACAGACCTAGGAACTCTTTTGTCGATAGCTTTCATATGTCTTAAGAACTCAAACAACACTGTGCAATTCCCTTTTGCTAATGTGCTTGTTCTGTGGGATACTGGAGAGCCAGAGGGCTTTGACACAAGCTGGAAAAAGGGTTAATGTACTAACTCAAGAGGAAGATGTCTGAAAGTTTAAGACTTTTTTAATCTACTGAAGGGTGAGGTGCAGATGTTGTAATGACTTACACATCATCAGATAATAGCTGACAGCTGCTTATTGCCATCATTAGAAAGAAGGCTGAACACATGAACTCCACAGGGAGCAATGGAGAAAAATACAGCACAACTTCTTGCTGGGACCTGCAGGAAAGATGAGAAAAAAAGACCATGGTGAGTCAAACTCCACAGGTTAGTACTTGACATTAGATGCTGTGCAGATCAGCTGCCTCTGCAGTGGGAATGCATTTGGAGTATGTAACAGCAAGAAGCAATGCCTCTTAACTGAAGCTGGCACTGGCCATAACGTCAGTGGGATAAGCTGTTGAGGAGAACGCAGTGCTTGAAGTTCTTCATCCTCAAGCTTTACTCTGCCAGATCTCAGCTCTGAGCCACAGTAGCAGGTGAAGGAGCCCAAACTCAAAACTGTACTGATGAGAGCATCAGGCAGCTCCAGAAGAGAAGGGACTGGGCAGGCTGCATGGAGAGAAGAGTCTGGTAGAAACAGCGCGCTTGAATTTTCTCTAAGCATGGCCAGGGATGACATTGCAAATATTTCTCCAAGAAGCACAATGTAAAAAAATTTAGTTTTATGCAGCTGAAACTGTTTGGGTCAAAAACAGCAAGTAGTTATATCCAAAAATCAGGATGGGAAGGGGAAGGAAAAAAAGCTATAAATTCTACGTGTGAAATATCTTCTTTCACTGTCTTTTATATAAAGTGTTCAACTTCATATATTGCATCCAAGTTTCTTTTTAAAATTGAAATCAAAATAAAAGCATCAGAAATAGAACTGATGAAGTGAAATCACTGGTTTCAGTGATTTCAATGGTTTGAGTTTGTTATTTTCCCCCTCTCCATTTTGGTAAAAGAAAACAAATCCAAGTTTTCTGGGACAACCATTTTGACAGGTGAACAAAAATTCCATTTTCCCCAACAACTCTCCACTGGCTCTGCCAGTCCATTAACACGCCAGGTATTTTAGGAGCTGAGATAACCTGGCAAATTTTGAATTAGAGGCACCAGAGTGATGATCTTAGACAAGGCCAGATCTCATTCGTCTTTACAGTAAGAATAGTTAACTAGATTCTGCCCATACAAATAAAAGCATTTATTCAATTTCTCTACTTAAATTACTTCATTACACTGCCAGGTAGCATAAATGGTGAAAGTGAGGTCTTTCTCTTCCCAGGGGGGAGCCTTTGTTGGTTTCAGGTCAAGCAATTTGAGGGAGAACTCCTGAGATAGGAGAAATGCCCCAAAATAACCCCTGAGGAAGTCCTTCAGGAACATCAGGATATCTGTTTGTATTTTAGAGATAATCACTATTTCACCCAAGCATGCAAGTATCAGCTGTTTGCCAGACATACTGCTAGTTACAAACCACCCATCTACTCTGTTATCAAGCACAGATTGTTCAGGCATTGGAAGAGCTCTTCCAATTGGCCTCAAATCAATGCCTGGACAATTCTTACCATGACATGACAAAGTTCCTATGGCTCTACCTCACGAGGATGTCACTGAAGCAGAAATACATTCCTAGCAGTTTAGTTCCTGAACACCATTGTCTACCTACCTTAAATTTCCAGATTATTGAATATTTTGCTACAAACTGTGATAGTACAGTCTACCCAGAACATTAATTCTGCCTTCTCAGCTTTGGACTAGGTTTTCCTATGTGATCTTCAGAAAACCACTCAATCTCTGCATAATTTATTTTCCTACATTTGAAGCAGAAAAAAATTTTACTCTGATCTCCCCTTATTTTGCTTCACCACTAGCAGATGTTTGAAAGCAAGGACTGTCCTTTAGATATTTATGCCTTGCCTTATGTAGACCTAAATCATAAACACAACATAAATGAAACCTGACTTTTTTTTCAGAGGGTACATTTCTCCCAAGTGTTGTGTCATATACATCACTTTCTTTAAGGTCAATATTTTGTTTGATGTCCGTCATGAGCAAACAAAGGTAAATGGGAAAAAGAAAACATGCCCCGAAAAAGAAACTGCTGAGACTTCTGTACAAATGTTTCTATTTACTCCCTGAGTTGGCTATGGATTTCCTTTATTTAATCTTTTACAACTATCTAAACAAAAAGATGAATCCAACTGCCTCAACATTTCTAAATGAAAAAGTCAAAATGTGGTAGAAATCACTGGGTCCAGTCAATGTTAGTTTCAAGAGACTGAATCTTACATGAGGCCTGCAAATTATGAAACAAGTAAATGAAATGCCAATACAGATTATTTTCTTCTTCTTAGCAAGAGGCATAGTTTTAAGATCATCTGCTCCTTTCTGCTTCATCAACAGAAAACAAACGATCCAGTTGGACTAGGGAGGAATTACAAATGATGATGGAAATGAACAATTATTACTGGTTTACACAGTAGGGGCCAAGGCTATCAAACTACATACCCAAGGCTAGAGAAGTAGCCTGTGCCAGAGCCAGGACTTGAACTCTGCCTTTCAATATCATGTAGATATTTGGCTCTTTTTCCTTCAGTAGATGGTATATTTTGTAGTGCTTGATGTCACAACCATTATAAAATTGAAGGGGATGAGGGAATCAATGAAAAAATACAAAGTAAATATGCCAGGATGAAAAGCATTTGCTTTCAGTGAACTCTTAAACATTGACTATTCTTTCTGAGACCTGAATTTTAAAAAATGAGTATGGGAAAAGGTAAATGAATTCTAAGCAAGGTATAATTACAGTATCTCATGTAGAAATCAAGGAGAAAATGTACAGCTGTCAGAGAAAAGGAGTTTGTTTCTTCTTTGCTCAGAAAGAGATCAAACAAGTTTCTGGTGTAGCCCTTTTCCTGAACTTCTCCCTCCTTCTAGCAGGAACACCAAGGTCAACCTTCAATCAATAACTATTACCCCCTGAACGCAATAGTCCACGCTTTTCCCTATTTCACAGCTGCCAAGCAGTGGCCAATAGCCCTGCTGCAATTCCCCCCCCCCGTGTTACTTGCTCTCCCTGAGGAACAACAGTGTACTTGAAAGTATCTCACTATGCAACAATTAAAAGTGACCTGAAGGATGGCCTAAAGTAGCAGAGACAATAGACATTTGTGGCCCTTTTTCCTGTTAGGAGATGCATAAAGAAGATACTCAAAAGAACAAGAGCCGATGTAACACAGCACAACTTTAGTAAAATTGGTAAAATGAAGCCAAATGCGACTGTCTGAGAAAAAAGCCCTCTTCCAGTGACTTTTTTTTTCAGTCTTGTTAATTTGCTTGTAAAAACAACTGCAATGGAAGTAGTAAAATACAACCCAAATACTGGTCAGCTACTGAGCTAATACAGACTTCCCATAAATGACTGGAAGGCTTTACAGACATAATCCACGTACAGCAGAACTCAGCATTGCCATGGAAACAATTACAATTCAAAGAACAAAATGCAATTGATATCAAGCCATTCAGAAAGCATTTAAAACTTGTTATGCACTTAAAGTACAAGGAAATTAGTTTGCTAATTAACACACTGTTCCCAACCATTGTGATTTCTTTCTTTAATGGTGAGGGTGGTATTTGCTGCCTTGCTTTCTTTCCTAATGTTCCCTCCAAACACACTTAGCTTAAATACAATATTTCAGCATTTGTTTAAAGCCACATAATAAAAGCTCAAACTGAAACTAGTCTTTATCCTTTTTTTTCAGCCAATGCATCCAATAGATCCTTTTTAATCTTCTCTAATGTCTCTAATGTAATGAATCCCATATATAATGACATTATAATGGTTAGAAAGTGCTTAGGCAAGCCCTCCAAAAAGAAATAGACTTTAAACAAAAAGCCTAAACAACAACAAAAAACCCCTCCAATAAAAACACCTTTTAATTAACTGCAGTGCTCAGAGCACTGTTTAATTATGAAATATGATTTCTAATATTTGCAGCCCTAGTTTTGCATGAGGTCAGTCACCAGTTTTCTCAGATTTACAGGAGAAGAGTTGTCTAATGATCCCAAACAATATCTATCACTTGGAAATGAAATAAATGAAAAAAAAATATATCTTCTTCATTACATTTTTAGCATAAGTCCTCAGAAGTGACAGGATTATAGAAGAGATTAACCAGGCCTGAGCTCCAGGGACTTCCAAGAGAAGGGATACTATACTTGGAAAATTCCTTTATAGTCAGTAAAAATAGTTCAGGCAGTGTGAATTTGATAACATCTGTAGCTCTAATGATCTTGATTCGTATCACTTTCCTTTATGCATTTAATCAAGATGCCAAAAAAGGACATGCTGCTCCAACCACTGGACAGCAATGAAACTCCAGAGAAAATTTCAGATCTCAGATGGGCTCATTACCTCTCTTGAGTTTATTTTATTATGTTCTGTGTTACGTGGGATAAATCCAGTCCCAAATAGTACATTATAATATTGTCTTCCCTTTATTTTGTACAAAACTGAGGCGCTAAAAGATGCTGTGTCTTGACTCTTTCTATCCAGCAGAGGAAAAGAATCATACATTTCAGAATCTCTCAGCCTAATGTCTTTTGTAAGAATGTTAGATCTGATACTGCTCATTCACAGCAGAAATACTGACTATGACACCAGCCAAAATGGAACTACATTTATTTCTGCTTTTTCAGACTGCTATATCCCATCCTGAGTAGAATCTGCGGCAGGTTTTTCATCTCTTTGCAAAGCAACTGCTCTGCAACTGCATTTTTCTCTTTCTTTCTTTCTCCTCTCAGCGCTGCTGTCTGGGCATAAAACATTTCCAAGCTCCTCTCATTCATTCACCAGTGAGCTTGAGACAGCTGCATTAGCAGTACTGTCAATAAACAGCATAGTTAGAGAGAGCAGCACACTTCAATCCTAAACACTGTAGACAGTCTGCAAGGATACCATGTCTCCTGGCTAAAATGGTGATCCAATCCCCATCTTCAGGGAAAGAAAACACAGTCCAGTGTTGCCACACATCGCCAAATACACCTACAGCAGCTTCCAGGTGTGCAACAGGCCCTGAAGTGTGGCTGAAGTTGAACACAACCCTTAGGTTCACAACAGTCCTAATACTAAAAAAACAAAAGCAAACTACATGCCCGACGTACTCAAAATCCCTCTTTGAGTAGAACTCTTGGCAGAGCCAGGACTCAAAGCAGAAGAAATTCAAGTACTCAGTCTTAAAACTATGAAATATGAAATGGAGATACATGCAATCCTGCTATGGCTAATCAAGAGATTGAAAGTTGGATGTTCAGCACTGTATGCATGATTCTGCCTCGAAGAGCCAGAAAAGGTATACTGGAAATAGTTTAATAGCGCTTCTCCTTTTAGGCTGCTCAAACTGCAGGAAAAGACTAGGATTATCTCTGCATGTAATTTTCACAGAACACTGAAAACAAAACCCTCACTACCTGGTTAATTTTCAACAGTTCCATACTACAGGAAATGAAGCTGGCCACATAAAAAGGATTTGCTAGCCACACATTGTTACTGACCATAGCCTGGCAAACAGTTCCTTACTATGTTGTGGCCATGCTGGTTGGTGACAAAATTACTGCTGGCCCCGAGGTCCTGAGATAGCATCATTTCCCACATTAGCTAGAACTGTAATTTTCCATTTATCACATCCCACTAAATATCACTCCTCATAAAAACTACTCTGATCCCCAGCCCCTCAAAAAAAAAAAAAAAAAAAAAAAAAAAAAACAACCCCTTCCCAAACTAGCATCTTTTCCTGCTGAGACCCTGTTCTCTGAAAGACAAACTTTGAGCTAATCGTACGGTATCAATTACTATTCTTAGCTTTTCCCCACATAAAAAAACCTTGAAGCCTTGAAACCTACAGCATATTCAGAATATACTGTTTCTCTCTTCGGTAAAATTCCTCTTAGAGGTAACTATCATCAATTACCCACAACCTCAGTATCAAGTGCTGCCACTGAACTTAATTTGCTTTCTCACTAAGAGTGCCTTTGCAGGGATAGCAACGTGTGACATAGGAAACAGCTTGTGAAACCAGAGGAAAAAAATAGGCAAAATGAGAGCACTTCAAGGTGCTTAACCTGCTTCTAACGTATATGCATTGTAACTGCATCAGTATGGCAGAAACCACAAATGAGGAAGCAGACCGAAGACAGAGAATAGATAATTCAGGAAAAGGAGGAGTACAAACTCACTGCCACAATACTTTGACCTCTGTAGAAGAGATAACCATGAAGCACAAAATTTAGCCTAAGGGAAGGAATAGTATGAACTCGAAGCAAAACCCAATACTCTGACCACAGGTCTCGTGTGCTAGGAGGCAGAAGAGGCCATGAGTGGCTATCAAAAATGTCACTAACAATCCTCCATATGACCTTGCCCTGGAGCCTACTTGCAGCTACAGAGTTGGAATATTTGTCTGTGTGTGTTCTATAGCAGAGGGGAAAAATATGTATTAAAAAAAACCCCAACTTCCATTGGTTTTATAATTGGCTTTAGTACTTCCTAGAAAGAGTTGGCTGTGGTCTGCTCACTTTGTACATCACTCCAAGTGATGGCTGCAAGGACAGTCCCACATACTTTCACAGACAAAGAAAATGATTGTTGTCATGAAGACAATGTTGCAGGGCTGTCTTGAATTACAGTCCATGGACAAAAAGCAAGTTTCTGTATTCGTGGGTGACTGTCCCTTCCTCAAAATACACTGCTAGCTAGGGACAAAGAGAGTAAGCAGGCCAAAATGGCCTACCTCCAGTTGAGAGAAGGCCAACAAGAACACACCTGCTGGACATGAAACAGAAATACAATCACTGAATGCTGACATAAATTAAAACGATGCTTAGAAAAGCAAGGGTTGACTGCAAACAACAGCACAGAGTGAAGTAAAGCTGAGAAAGCCAAGTGCCCCAGCAGCAGAATGTGTGATGTCTTGCCATCAAACCCCTAGCTTCTGTTTCACTTAAAGCAAAACTTCAGGAATATACAGACTCTGAACATTTCAACTGATCCAACACCTGTTTAGATAAGAATGGGTGATGAACAGATAATGAAATGTAACAGAGATTCTTCTACCTGCATTGGAAAAAAAAAAAAAAAAAGTGATTGGACTTCATCCATTATTTTCTGGATCACTTGGTCAAATACAGGTCTGTGTTGCCTTAGACTGAATTCAGTCTATGAAGGAACATAACATCTCATTCTTTGAAAATGCAGATGGCCTGTCTCAAGTTATAACCCCCAAAATTACAGAAAGTGCAACAATTCCCTTTTCACAAACTTGAGTCACCTGTTCCAGTTTCAAAAGTTCCTGAGTCTGCACAGTCATTTAAATAAAGTGATTTCTACAGAAAAAGTTATGTTCTCTTCCTTGACATCCTTATTTGAAATAGTTTCCTATGTTCCCCTGTCTTTACCTAGTCTTACTAGCCACTATCTTCCCTTTGCACAATGCTCCATACTTGTTTATCCTGTGAGCTCATTCCTGAACTATGATTACCAAACAGAGGGCAACTGGTCATTACTTCTCAGTTTTCACCAGATGAAGCACTATCAGTCAGCTCAATCACTTCTTTTCCAGATGCAATATGGTGCAAAGCAGATGTGTTGATTCTTACTAAAGAAAGGAAGAACAATTTTCTCTTCTATCACATTTGAGATGATACTGCCAGTTTGTAATAAGGTCAGTGGGATGGAAGATTGGAGCCCCACCATCTTGCAGCACTCATGAAGGGTGGCTTCCAGACCAAAAGTGTATGAGAGAGAGAGAGTGTGGAGTGCAGAAGACACAGAGAAGTTGCAGTCCTGTACTAGAAGTGAGTAACCTGTCACCAGCGCTGTTCAGGACAGGATTTGCTTTGATAGATGTTGAGTATTCTACTCATTTTTAGAGATAGAGAAAAGTAGAACTTTTCAAATAAAAAAAGAAAAAGTCAATGGCTAGGAAAGCAAAAGCATCTTTCATTTATTTGCAAGAGGTGCAGAGGTTGAGTTATCACACCAGAAAGATTATGTTCAGTTCCTTGTAGCCTTCCTGAGGTGTTTTGGGTCAGCTCATCCAATGTCTAGCTCTCAGTAATGCAACTGGCCCATTGAAATGGTCCAGGTTCAAAATGGCCTAGGTTCTTGCAACCAAATATCAGATGCTGAGCCTTCAACATCTGTCTAGGCTCCACCTATTTTCAGTAGAGAGACAGGAACATCCCACATCCTCAGACTGTTGCTACATTTGCGTTACCATGGATCAACACTATTTGCAAGGCATCACTCTGACTTAGAAGTTTCAGTGTCAGAGGAAGGCATAACATCCCTGAACTGATGGAGATGTTATTTGAAAATAAGCATTTGGAATATTAGCAGTCACCAATTGCTACTTTTCAGAAAGCAGTTATGTATCAGAAGATACACATGAATATCTGAATAAATATTTTAACTTGTGTAAATGCAACCACAGATCTTGGTGGAAGGGCACTTCTCTGTCCATGTAGGCCAAGCCCATGAGTTTTCTATGCTCAAGATCTCAATTGTATGTTCAGTCACAGCATCTTCTCATTATTTCTCTAAACTAAAACAGTACATTCTAAGTGAACAAGTATTGTCATTTCATTGCAAGACTCACGATATTTACTCTGTAAACCTTTAGCTCTCTTGATAATCAGATAATTTGTTTCCTTTTTTAATCTGTTTTGTAACTGTCCAACACAAAGAGCTGCAATTAAAACTGAAGCACAAAGCAAGCTGCTGCTAAAGGATGAGAAGCTATCAAACAGACAAAAAAAAACAAAACAAAACAAAACAAAAAACAACGAAGAAATCTTAGGATT
The DNA here is from genome assembly GCA_016647715.1 of Pavo muticus. Taxonomy (NCBI): domain Eukaryota; kingdom Metazoa; phylum Chordata; class Aves; order Galliformes; family Phasianidae; genus Pavo; species Pavo muticus. Next base: position 131,783 of record JACDJE010000062.1, read on the forward strand.
TAGGTCTCACTCCTACTGCTTCAGAGACTGGGCTTGGCAATATGAATTGCTTTTTCCTCCCTGCAGTAATTCTTGTTTCTTCTATCAGAAGCAGTATAAAATAAAACACAACGACAGTCCCTCTATATTGCTAGGACTATAAATTTAAGATCCGGCCTTGGTTTAGGACTATCCTTGATTATATCCCTTCACTGAGCTTTTGTTTATTTGAATGTTCCTGAAACTCCTCCCCTGATTTCTGTCTTGCCTTCCTTTGATGCTATTTGACCATGATCATAGCACATTGATATTTAAAGACTTTTCTCTCTTTCTTCATCATTTATTATTTGTTCTGTGAAATAATGTATTACTTGCTCTACAAAGTAATGAATCCTCCCCCACTACTGTAACAATATCCTCAGACCCACTTTTGACTACTTCTAAATTTCACAGTATCAGAATCTCCTTCTTTTATTCCTCTTCACATTAATTTCCCATCATACGCTGTAGAGCAACCAACAGCCATGTGTCACCATCATCATCATCATCACAAGCTGCCTGCTGCTTGATCAGCCCCCAGTGTTAGCTCACTAGTCACTTCTGATATAAGAAAATTAAAATCTATGGCAGGTTCAGTCATAGAAGTGATACAAACTGTGCTTCAGCATCTTTAGTTTCATTGCAGCAAACTTCAGCTATCAAAGCAGTTCCAGGATACCTTTGTTCAATACTCACTACCACCAACTCTTCAAGCTATTAAAAGATCCTGACAATCTATATAGATCTCTCTCCCAAAAATCTCTGCCTCTGGTTCAACAAGACCCAGGAAAACTAGTCTGTCCCTGCATCTGTCTTATGTCTTGGAGTGAGCTCTGTGGAGGGATCAGTTCTGCATGGGCACAGCAAGCACCCTTGGCCCACACTGCACGGAAGTTCCATCCTAGAGCAGCCCTTGCTAGTGCTGTAGGATAAAGAGCCCAGCGGCTGTTACACAAAGAAATGCAAACTGTTTAATAGCATCTCTGTTTAATTGGCTCAGAATAGCATAAACAGTCTGTAGGAACATGTTTCAGGACAAAGTTATCTAAGTCTTTAGGAATACTATATCCAACAAGAGAGCAACACCGCTCAATATCTTTGAGTTGAGGGGAAAAGGCAGGCACTAGGCTAGGGTACTAAAGGCACATTTTGTATTTCAGCTCCATGCTTTACAAAATAAGGTGTGGGGAGTGACATTTGCCACCTCTCACCCATCCTGCTTGTAGCTGCACGGTTGGCATTGCTATCAAGCATCTCTCCTCTATTCCTACATTAACCATTGTTGTTCGGGGACTGCAGAGGAAGAGAGCAGATTTCTACTTCAGCACAGGATAGGGCAATTATCATACCCATAGAAATATAATAAAAAATCACCCATTTCTCCTCTAGTGTTTGGGGACAAAGTGGGCAGGAACCATACAGAAGAGTAAATATCATCCCTATTAATATTCACCTCAAAGATACCTGTAAGTTTCACATGTGTCTAGAATAGACTCGTAATCTCTTCCAAGCAGTAGCGAGTCCCTGAGGAGCAATTTATTTTGTACTGGAAGTAGATATCATTGGGGGGAAGCACTCTTTCCTAAATGTTTTTGTAGTATTATTTTACTGTAGTATTGCCAGTGCTGCATTATTATTGTTCCTGCATTCTTCCTTTCCTCTCCTGAAATATTCCTCTGGGCAAGCTGTGGCTTACTATGGGCTTTTACAGAAGACAGTCAAAGGCAGAGCAGATAAAAATCCAGTTAACTTAACAGGCAGTGAAGTGTAGCAGTGAAAAACAAGCCTTAAGGAAGGCAACAGTTAAGCCAGCAGAAAACAATACCACTTTCTGTAGCAATTTAGGACCCTCAGAAGAGACAAGGGAGTCTAATAGTGTGCAGTGAGGGGGAAGAGTGTAAAAGCAAGACATCTCTCAGCCCTGCAAACAGTCTAACCCAGGAGTGGGCTGGAGTTTGTATGCAAAGGAGAGCTGAACGCATGTGCACAGCCTCTCAGGGAAGCTGATAACCAGCTTCACCTAACAGGTGACATCAACTAGGCAGGCACGCGGTAGCTGACACTGTTCATTACAAGGTGCCAAACTGTGCCCACGTTCTTGGGCCCACTTGTACAACACAGGAGGGAGGAAAAAGTGGGAAGGGCCATGGCTCCATTCATTCCTAATTGAATTGCACTTGGGATGCAGATGGCTATGGCAGCAAATGGGCTTCATAGTGCAGACGAGGGTGATGCAGATACACTGAGTCACTCTGAAAGGACAAATACAGGCAGGGACAGCAGCAGCATGGGCTTTAACAAGCCCAACCAGACACTCTATACAATAGATGAAGCCCACACAGCTAAAGATATCTTAGACATAAGCATGCATGAGCTGCAATCCAACATTTTTACTGGAATGTAAACATAAGAACAGAAAGCTCACATTTAGCTGCTAGCCTGCCACTGTCAAGATGAGTCACCGTGAAAAAGTCATAGTGTCTTCCTGCCCCTCTGTTCAAACTTAAAGCAAGGACAGAAGAGGCCCTCTGCTATAACAAGACCTTAATCTGACCGGAATTTTTGATGCCTCAGTAATCCCAATAGTAAACATTTCAGAGACAGAATTACCGAGGGTTATCCTCAGGCACCTCTTGCATTGCATATATATATTATAATCTAGGCACCTACACATTAACTGTAGGTGAAGGCATCACCTTGTTATGCTTTTCTTATCCTCAAGTCCAAAAGACCTGCACATCCTAAAAGGTACCTTGTAGAATGAAAGAAGTTGAAATAGTTGGTAGAATATGCCTTCAGCTATAAATCTGCATGGTAGAAACTGGTCTCTCCTTCAGTCCATTCAAAAATACTTTTATCTACATACTGAGAAACCTTACTCCATACACAGTCTGAAGTAAAACATCCATGGTAGGCATTTGGAGCCTCCTTCAGGGACACTGATAAGTGAAATAATTGGCACATTACCACCAGAGACCCACAGAAGTCACCTTCCAAGTACAATGGGTTGCTTCTGACAAAAGCCAACTGAGGCGCATAATGTCATTGCTCATTAGGTTCCCATTAATGACAAAAAATTTGATTTCAATATTTAATACACCTCAGAGATCACAGTACATAATTTAACGTGCTAGCAGATAATTTGCTGATCACGGTATACATCGTTCATATTAAGGCAAATGGTTACACACTTTACTGATTAACTGAACCATACATACACACATGCACCCACACACAAATACGCACACACTTATTATGCTGGTCTTTTCTATCAAGGAGGCATTGTACTCTCTGGAGCTAGATCCTCTTGGCAGACAGCTAAAACCTGTACAAACTATCTCTTTCACATATTGTCTAAGTACTGTATCATCCATACACATATTGCTTTCTATCCTGACACATTGGTTTATTCCAAGCATGCAGTATTAGGACACACTTGGCAATAGTGAAGCAGTTCCTGTGTTGAGACTGATATGTCATGCAACTCCCAGCGTTACCTCTCTTTTGGCTGTTTACATGTCAGGCAAGGAGTGGATTTCATTGCAGACATCTTAGGAAAGGACAGCAGCTCTGTTGGCAGGAATTGTCTTTTGGGGAGGTTTCATGCCTTCACAGCCAAGTGTGAGGGCACCCAGATGAATAGATATAAATGACTTTTGAGCTAGTGTGCTTGAAGGCTTTGTGGAAATTGAGCTAGTCCTACAGGCTAAACCCACAGATGGACGAAGAGGGGAAAGGTTTTTTTTTCTTTCATTTAGCATTTCAAGTGTCTCACTTTGCTCCAGGGAGCAGTAAGACCCAGATGCCAAAGCTCACAATGATTCGGAAAACAGAAGGGTCATTTTTCACCTGCCTCTTCTGTTAATTCACATGCCTATTTTAGAGTGGGTTTAAATTCTCTCAGGCAAGTGCTCCAAACTCCAACTAGCTAGGGCAGCTACTTCACAGGTTATAACCCAGCAACACTTCAGGAGATATCAGTACAACTATTTCGCTCTATAACTTAACATAGCTGCTGATGGGGCTATAAACATCCAAATCGATTTTATTCACAACATACAAATTTGGCTGAGTATCAGCAAACTTTTTGGAAGCCCAAATAAAAGACCAGATTATTTCTACATATTCTCTCAATACAAAACCAAATTTAAAGGG
>JACDJE010000062.1:135978-152112 GCA_016647715.1 Pavo muticus
GGGAGGGGGAGGGGAAAGGATGAGACACCACAGGGTTTATTTTGAAACCATTCCACAACATTTTGCCTGAACACTGTTCATTAACATGCAGCAAAAGCCCTGTGAATCATTTTGAAAACGTACCCCTAAGTCTGAATTTGTCAAGATTTCTCAAGACCTCTATATGCCAGAGATCCCAGAAGGTACCAGCAACTCAAAGACATTTTTATACTTCCTCTCTGTCTCCGAGCTCAGTCAAATTAATAGGAATATATTGCACCAACCAATCATGACAGAGGAAATAGAGCTGGCTATTAATGATCTCAAACAGAAAACGGCCCCTGGGCTAGAAGAGCTCCCAGTGAAATGCCACTCCAAGTTCTAGCAAAAGCCAAAATCTGAACGGCTTTACTATTCTTTTTTTCCTACCCTTTCATTGCCAATTCCTCCCAAACTTACTTTACAGCGCCAATATTCCTAAACTACTATCTGTCTGTGTGCAAAATATCTCTCTGCTTTAAATAGTGCCCCTTGCCCTGGCTAATGGATGCCAAAGTCAACTCCAGAAATGAAATCAAAAGTCAAAGCACAGAGATGGGGCCAGACTCACAGCTTTCTTGGATCCACACCAACTGAGAGCTTGGCCTGGTGGTGGTTTTTAACTACCAGGCCAAAAGCTTGTATCTCATGTGCCCTACCCTGGGCTGCCTAGGTTTCTGTAAATAAAAAAGCACAGCTTAGCTGATCTAAGTAGGAGCTGGGCAGAAAGACAACTTGTCAGTTTTCCTTCTCTCTGTTAAGATATTTGGGAAACTCTTCTCTCCTGAGGATGGCTATAACTGAATGTTCTTCACACATGATTTCATGTCATTATTAATAATGACAGACCTTGTCCTTTCATTAACATACTGGTTAAATTTAGTTCCTCTTTGAAGCCAAAAAAGGCAGTGGTCAGGAATAGAGTCCCCGGACACTTGATAAATAGAAGAAGAAAATGATGGGAAACAAAAAATCCAATTCCAAAATGAAAGGTCAGGTTTTCAAAAACTACTCTGGTAATATTCTTTGGTTGCCTGCTTATTTAAGTGTCAGTCAGGGGAATGAGACCCGCTGTACTATATTCACCTCATCTGTTGAATTAAAAGTCTTGACAGCATGCTCCTTACCTACTAAAAGTCATGTCCTTGCATGTGGCCCCCCTGCTCTCTTCCCTGCTCCCTTCCCAATGACTCCTGAAGATTTTTGCTATACCATGGTATTGCTTTGACAGATCATGTTCCTCCTCCCCAGCGTTATTCCTGAGAAGAGTAAATCTTCCCTGGCTGAGGACTGCCCAGACTAAGGAGTCCTTCTGTCATCACTAGTGCACAAACACAAAATATTATTTTTCTGAAGACCACAGGCAATGCTCCTAAACCAGGGAATCTCCCCATACACCTTGGGGCTTGCTTTTGTCTATAGGTCAGCATTCCCAGATACAGTTACAATGCAAAGAAATGTACCTGGGCCAACACGCACCTTACTGCCTAGGACAAAAGAGATAGCATGAAGTTATACACAGAGGCAACGTTTGCCCATGGTTTCCAGAGGATTCCAGGAACGCACGTAGGTTTCTGTCCTGCAAGAATAGAAAGACCAGAAAGCCCACAGCACCCTACCTCTTAAATGAAGTGTCCGAATTAACACGTACCTGCACCCAATCCTTGTAACTGCAGAGCCAACAATACTTTGGGAGCTGTGGAAGGGGTTGTGGAAATCCAGCTAGGCTAGACAAAAAAACATCTGCCAGAGCCCTTCCTGGTCATCCATCATTCACTACATGAAAGATCTCCCACCAGCACATTTCAGGAGCTGATAGAGGCACCTACATTAAATGATTCAGCTCATTCTGTCACCTGCAGATGGAGGGTTACTGGTCATATTCCAGATGCCAAACTCCTTCCACTGCAAAAGAGGATTATTCAGGGCAATTCAAAACTCAGTTAAGCACTGAAGTCAAGCAGGATGAAGCATGGACTAAGAAAACTCTGATTTTGCCCAGTTTTGTCATCATATGCATCTGAAAACCATCTTTCATTCATTGCTAGTGATTCTATGTCCCTTCTGCCACAGTTTACAAAAGCTATTGCCCCCCACCCATACAGGCATCAATCTCTAAAAACCAACAACCAGAGACAACCAAGTAATTGGGTAGTCACTTCAGAGTCAGTCAGGAACTAATTCTAATTCCTAGAGGAAAGCCAGAGCACTGAAACACAGCCATGAAGCAATACAGCCACTCATCACTGCGCACCATCCCTCCCTCCAGCTGTGCCACTGTTAAGTTCAATGTTTTGCAGGTGTCTGCATGGCAGCAGGCTACAAACTAAGCCTCTCTCCAAACCTCTTCAGGTCAGAGATTTTAGGCTTTAAAACCTTAAGCACAAAAAGTGCACTTTGCAACAGCTCCTGTGGGTGTTATAAGAAGCAACAAAAGCTTTTAAGCACTCTTGAGAGAGAAAAAGATGACAATGAAATTGAGAGGAAATGGAGAAAAAGATAATCATACTGCAAGTTGCTGCTCTCACCTCCTAACTGCTTCCAAGGCAGCAGGAACCAAGGCAGCTGGTAACAGCTGCCACCCTATTAAAGTCAACAATTTACAGGTGCTTGGAGGGAGCACTTGCACATAATTAGCCGAGCAAATTCACTCACTTCAAGATGTAGGCCCAGCTCTCTGTGCTGTGGTTTGGCTGTGCTTTGTTGACTCTTGGGAGTACTGCTCCAGATGAGGATATGGTTGGCAGACATTAAGAAAGCTGGGAAAGGCATCAGAGTGCAAGCTTGTAAATGATCGCAGGTGTATCAGAAAGTGTAATGTGGTCTTCTACTCTATGGAGAGTACTGACACATGCCACTAGTTTTACAGAAAAATGGGAGAATTAGACTTCATCCCACATGGGCTTATTCCATAGCATTAAATCTAGCGAGCCCAGATAACAGGGATGGGAAAGACACAGGAGTGTAGACTAGCACAAGTCACAAAGCTCCTGTGGTATCTTAGAAGTGTAGTTCAGGAAAAAAACTGCATCAACACTGACTCAGGCTTGTGCTACAAACATTCTAAAGATGTACTGTGACATGGACCTGCCAAATCTGACAGCAGTATGTGCTGGGCAGGCCTGTGCCAAATCTCAAGTGTGTATCCCAAGCCCTTGCAACGAATGCTGCAGCTCAGAAAAGAAATAGCAGTTGTTAATGCCGACCCTGTGGCCAGGTGAGAAGCCTGCTCCTCCCTCACATTCAACCTCATGGGCATCCCATCTTTACTCCATGCCTGCTGCTGCCTCTTCTTGCTTCTACTATCTGCCAGAAATGATAATCAGCAGCAACACACGTAGTCTAGCAAAGCCACATATACAGTGATTATAGATGATATACTGATTATATTCTTTGATTATTTCTACCAGCAAGCAAAGGGTTATTCAGTGACAGTGACCCTTTGCAATCATTAGGACTTTCTTGCTGATGAAACTTGGCCCACTGATTTAGGAATCTGACAAAGGAAAGCCTGGATCATTCTATTCAGATTGGAATAAATACAAACACTTCATGATATGATGTATCTTATTGTACTGCTTTTTCTCTGCCAGTTAATCTCATTATTGCAAATTAGAGAGTTTCTCCAGCAGATTAAAGGTGTACTCTCACACACAGAAAGGAAATAAAGTATTTTGCTTCAGATCACAGTAGCACTCAATTTATTCTTTGAGACTTTTGACTTGATGCGTAAGACTTTGGTCTCTTTGCTTGTATCAAAGTTGTGCAGAAATTAAAATAGCCCCTGCACACATCCACTCAAATTCAGTAGCACTGCTGTTTTGATTTAGCAGTGACCTGGAAATATTTCTATATTCTCTTTGTTTTCACCAGCCCCTTTATTCCTGTTCTCTCATTAAACTGCAGAAAAATTCAAAGTATCCTCTAATTGAGGGTAATCCGAAATTAAAGCTGGTTAGAGGTCTGTAATCAGGGAGCTGAACAGAATATCTTTAGTTAAGCCAAACAGCCCCATGATTACATCTAGCAGGGGATGATGGCTTTCCTCCATAAAAGTCAGGGACATACAGGCAGTGTAGGAATATAAAGCACTGGGCAGAGTGCAATAAAAATGTGATTTAGCGTAATCCTTGGCTACTACAAATTACCATCCTAATGTTCAGAGCATGCTCCACGATGCTGTTCCCAGTGCTCAGAAACCTCCTTTTCCTCTGACAATACCATTTGTTTAGCAAGAACAGTGCCTAAGAGTAACACGAGATGGATATGTTGGTAACTCCTTGCTAAATCAAAGTTTTATTTAACTTGGTAGAGCAAACCTCAGAGACTTTGGATGATGCTACAACTTTAAGACAGTCTGGAAGCACTTATGAGCAGACTTTAAGTTGCACGTTTAAAGCTCTTCAGGGGACTGGCTATAATGCTGTTTTGAAGCTTCTGTTAGCACCTTCAGGAGAAGCCTAGTTCTTGGTCTCTGTAGGACATGCAGTGGCGATTGCCTCAAGGTACAGTACCTACGGAGGGCGAATCAATCTCTGAAGTCATCACAGCCACAGGCTGCTAAGAACAGCACAGCCCACATGTACCCAACCAGGGACTGAAATTAGGAGCATGATCTCCAAGGGCTGCTGCTGTACTCAGTGGAGAGAGATGGTCTCAAAGCACAAACTTGGCCATGTAGCATCTGAATGTCCCCCTAGGGATTTGTATGTCCTTCCATGAACTACAAAGATGATGATGGGTCAAGACCTAACCTAGGTGCTTTCGCTAGATCCTAAAGATTCTGGATGGATCCAGACTAGGCGCCTGTGAACAATTAAATTTAGCAACAATGTTGCCCAACTGCAGGGTTGTGGAATACGAGGCAAACAGTAAAGAGCGAGGGATTTTTGCCCTTCCTGCTAAGACTCGTGGAAGCAACTTTATGCTGCATTAGTCACAGCAAGCAGACAGTCACGTAAGCGCAAGAAAACTTCAGTGTGCCCCAACTCTATTTATTATAAAACATAAAATCAGAAACTACTCCTAACATTGCATCTCTTAACTGAGTGGTAATCCCCCAACTTCACCTCCTATTTCCATTGTAGTTGCTGCTTGTTGCCATAATCCCTGCAAATAAACTTGCTTTATGACACACTGATCCATCCTTTCCATCCTTAGCCAGCCTTAGGCCTCCTGAGGCATTAACAGAAAGATAAGACCCACTGACAGATGTGAATGTAGGCTCAATCACCCAATAAGCAACCTTTTACCAACCAGGTATAATCCCTTTATCAGATTACGCCTGGCACATTGTATTCTCAGGTCTGGAGGTGCTTTTCTTAGAGCAATTAAGGAGCAGCATTAGAGGAAAGGGGGAAAAAAAAAATCCTTACTGAGGAATTTTACCAGTAGAATAACGATTTCTCAGCGACAAACCAGCTAGGTTGTTATAAAATTGGGGTAGCTTAAAGGAGAGCAACATCTCACACCACCTTTAAATGCATCCTTCTGAACTCCATTGGTACTGCAGTTCAACCCAGAGTGCTCATAATTTATATGATGCCTTATCTGCAAATAGCAGAGAGCCAGGAGAGGGTGCTCAACAATAACTAGAAGAGGTCCTGTGTTTACTGAACCTGCAAATACAGTGACTATGCCATGGCAACAGAGATGCTTACACATAGTCACATACATGGGATCATCAAAAACAATGTGAAGAATAGGGGACTTCTTAATTTCTGTTTCCACAAGGATTTTAATCTAGCTCAAAATGTTTTTCAATAGAGAGAATTAAGTCCACATAAGATTTTCTTTTAATAAAGCACGAGTCTGCCTCTCAGACTTCAGATGTAAGCAGCTAAAATTCCACTCAAACTCCCATGCCCATGTCCTATCAGCAAAGAGTGTGAAGGTCTCCAGCCAGCCCACAGAAAACATTAAGCATGGGAATCTTGATGAATGTGAGTTAGCTGGATTTGTGCTTAAGTCGTTCAGTCAAAATATCATACCCTAACGCCCAAAAGTACTGAATTGCCAAGGATTTTGGTCAAGCAAAGATTTTCACTACTTTTTTTTTCCAATTTTGAATTAATTTTTCTAGTTGAATGTTAACTGGAACAATTCTATGAGAAATTTGACAAATATAGCAGTATCATTTTTAAAGGATTTTTCAAATAGAGAAATAGGGTATGATAGTATATAGAATATGATAGACATTGAATTTAAAATTATTATTCTGCAATGAAGACAGAACCTGTTGCACACACAGCTCTTGCAGGAGAGTAGAGCAGAAACCAGGACTCCATAGAAAGGCTATGTTCCTGTAAAGTTGGTATGAGAGATCCAGGAGGATGGGAATCTGGGGCTATGAGTTTACTAATGACTCATACTTTATTCTGCTAACTGGTAAGGTCATTACATAGTCTGTACTCTTTTTTCACACAAATAACTTCATGACATTACATTTGCCACAGTGGAATGAGGGAAAAAAAGGAGGTGTGAATTTATCAATTAAATTTGAAGCAGGACTTTTTCATGGATTCTGCTATCACAACTGCTTAAAATTAGAAAACAGCAAAAATTCAGGCTCTTTGGACTGAGCAAATGACTATAATTTGGATTTAAATGGCACAGGAATCAAAAATGGATTCTATTTGCTGATTCTATAGCCCTGTTCTTCCTCATTGTTTCTTCCTGAGCCTCCTACTGTTTACAAAATTGGAAAATCAAGCTGAGCTGAATGACCAATACCTTCACCATGATTGAATCTCTCTTTCTTTCAGTCTGTGCACGTGATTGAGTGCACCAGAAAAGAATGTTTTCCTTAGCTAATAAATGCTCATTTTCACTTCATTTTATCTGCCCTTACTTAGGATCACTCAGCTCATGGAAAGGATACCACTGGGAATGATCTTATGTTGATAATCTCCTAATAACACAGATATCAAAGCCAATTTTGCCAGACAGGTGCTGGAAGAGCTTCATAAGTTGATACTAGAAAATACCCTTCCATCTTTCTCAAAAACAACAAGGCACCTCTTGAACCTAGACAGCAAAGATTCTGGGCTAGGTTAAACATCCTCATTCATTTTATTGTCCGTGCAGGGGAAAACACTGACTCACACAGACATTATTTTCAAGGCCAGGTTTACTTCCTTGTAACTCCATTGCCTTCTGTGTTACCACCACTTTATTCCCATATGTGGAACAGTTGTCTGATCACACTGTGCATTTTGACATGGTAAGTCTTGCTACCTAACAGCACATTTTGTTAATTTCTCATAGAAACAACTGACCACTAGATCTGTTTGATTTTCTATTATTCTGCTGCCTTTAGAAAATCCTAGGATCTTACGTTTGGAAGGACCCTCTCTAGAGAACATCTGCTCCATGCACCTGCTCACGAGCAGCACTGAGGACGCTCCAGTCATGCAGGAGATATACTTATCCAGGTTGTTCTTATAAAGAGCTCCTAACAAGTAGCAGTTAAGGCCTGCAAGCCCGCTTCTCAGGTAGTCCTGTGAACTAACTCCCATGACCTTCTTGGAACAAAATTGAGACTTAAATATTATGCTATATACTATATTCCCTTCTTGGCCTTTTCCTGATGTACATTACAAAGTCACAGCTAAATAATATCCACACATTGTATGAATAGTGTTCATCTTCACAGAACCTCATCTAAAGACTTCAGAAGACAGATATTGCAAAAGTTGGGGTCTTTAATAAGGCTACTTTAAATAGCCTAAGAAATGGTTTCCTGAGTGAGATAAGCTCCTACTACAACTATTAACCAGCTAGTACCTCCAAATTAAGTCACCAAAGGTAACAAACAGACAACAAACAAAAACTAAAACAAATTAAAAAACAACCCAAAATACAAAATAGAAATACTGCAGTCTCTCCATCTCTTTATTACTGTTACTTAAGGAATCTCAGACTATGTTATTGCACAGTGCTGCAGGAAATTTGGCTATTTAAGTCTCTATATTTGAACCTCCCCATGCTGAAATATATTCCTATAAAGACACTGGCAGTAGAGGGAAGGGCTGATTTCCACAGAGGAACATTATTATCCCTTATTCTGAGATAACAGAGATGTCTCTAGGCTAACCACACATATAACACAGCACAATCACACTACAAACCAAGCAAGGCATGGTATGAGAAAAGCCATGAGCTAAAGGCACGTAAGATCAAGAAGGTGAAAACAGTGCCTATTTTTTTGAAGCTGGGACCATAAGCAGGCTGGTCTGAACATGAAAAATACTGGCATGGAAAGGTATGGAAAAAGAATAACAAAGAACATAGTGGGAAAGAGACAAAAATATGCTAGACTAATAAATAGCATATTCTGGGTTTCTTACTAGCATCAGATTTAATCGGATAACAATTAGTTAGTTCCACATTTTCTACCTGGCATAATGTTGCAACAACAGTAGATGAATATTGGCCACCTGTTCTCAAAATCTCTGAAGAACTTCTTAAGTATTCAGTCAACAGGATCCTTACTTGGTTGCTTATGTTGACAGTCATATTTCTTTGACTCAGAGCATTTAATTAGACGATCCTGTAGTCACTGATTCATGTATTCAGTGCAGTCTTACTGAAAAAATTTGCAGTATTTCCAGTCCTTCCGAAGTGGCCTCTTTGGGAAAAGGATTCTTGACGTCGCAGAGGCTATTAAACATACAAACAAGCTTGACATTAAATCATTTTTATGTGACCACTAGAATACTAGTCTGAATTAAGGCTTCATTTACATAAGCTGGAATGTTAATAGTTTTCTCCAACTTTTTCAGTTAAAAAAAGAGAAGGAGAGAGGGAGGGAGGGAGGAAAGAAGGAGAGAGAGAAGTTGAAAAACTAGGAGTAGATGTGACTCAGCAGAATAATTTTGTGCTCCTACAAATCAGTGTATAGCTACTCATGATAAGCTATGGGTATATACCAACAGACATAATAAAAAAGCCCCATTCTGATCACAGAAAAGAAGCCACTGCTGAGGTGATCTTTTCCTATTGTCCCATAATGATGTTGCTTGGGTAGCTTTCAGCTTTGGTCATTCCATGGCTAAGTCCTCCAAAGATGTCTCGAAGACCAAATTGAAAGTGGCATTTCTCCTTTCTTTATATATGCTAAAATACTTCTCAAATTGTGAACTCTTGCTTCTTTTTCAAGGCTGAATTTCCAGAAAGACTCAGTTTCCAACAACTCCACCTGGGAACAATCAAATCCCAGCCAGCAACCTCTGTGCATAGGTATCTGAAAGCAGATGCACTGGGCACTGAGCCATTTCCATGTCTGGCATAACACCAACCGCAGGGATATTCATGGCAATATGATGCATAACAATAAATATTTCTGAAGTGCTTCTCATTAAATTATCGGTGCAAGCTGATGGTAATTCCTCTGTGAAGCCAAACAAGCTTTTGCAGTGCTGGGATCCTGCATGCTAAGCGCTGTGCAAACAGAGGAGCACGCAGACACAGACAAATTTCCATGGCAAACTCCACGTCTAGCATTTCCCACAGTGAGGAAAATGGGAAAGCCCAGAGGTAGCTAGGAAGAAACACAAGCCCAGAGGATGATGCGCAGGAAGATCTCTATGAATTTGTGCCTAAAAGTCTGTCCCTTCTCTGCAAGCTTTTCAAGTCTTGTAAGAAAACAAAACAGCTTCTGCGATACTTACAGGTTCCCAAATTCCCCCCAAAGTAACTGGTTTGGGCAATTTCACTGAGAAGAAGCCAGGAAGACACAATTTGCCACAGTCTCACAGAAATACCAAGGAGGAATGCCTGTCCCCTGTGATGTGCTCTTGGCTTCTGTGCCAAATAAAGCCATAATGCTTCCTAGAGACATAAATGCTCCATCTTCAACACATAGCATCTTTAAATGGATGCTTAATGATATAGATAAACATGAAAAATACTGAGTTCCTTGACTGCAATGAGTTTTATAGATAGAAAGTACGTACTATTACATACTACATGTTGTGCCAGGATAGCAGAGTTCAAAGTATTGCTACCTGCCTCCTCCAGCCTAACATGTTGGCACCTAATCTGGTTCCCCTGTGAAGATTCCTACTATCCTGTCCACACGTAATCAGACCTGTGCAGCTGCCGACATGTTCTTTTTAATTGGATTGAAGTTAATCACAGTAGGATTAATTTGAAAAGATCAAGGAAACAGTGATTTTTGGTGGAAAGCAGATGGTTTCTTCTGGATGGAATAAAGTGCTGAAAGCAAGATGAGGTGTATAACTTTTCAAGTTTACTGAGATTAAAAGCTCAGGGATTCTGTAACTTAACTACATCATATTTAATCACATTTATGCCATGTCAATGAAATAACCCCTTGGAAATTATCTGTGTGGTTTTCAAACAAGAAGTGACTTACTGACAGACTATCTGACTATCATCAAGCACTGTGAAGGGGGGACTGAAAACATACAAAGCTGGCATAATTATTCCCAAGCAAACTAAAATTAAGCATCGCTGTTTCATAAAATCCGAAAGTATCCTGCCTTTCCAAATGGCATAATGTGTGGCATTGTTGAAAATTAACCACGATAAACGGACTCATAGTTCAGCTTTGATTCGCTACTTTTCAGCTGTTTCCATTTTTTGCCCCCAAACAGAGCTATCAGAAAGGATCTTGCTCTCGAAGTACAGAGTAAGTACACAGCCTCTTTAAATTAGGCTGCTAACATTCCACCACCTAAAGTCTCAAGTACTTTTGAAAATCTTGACTTATAAGGTCACAATGAACTTGAAGAACTATTTCATTAATGAGCTGCTGGTTTTTTTTTTTTTTTTTCCCATCTGAAGTATATATGTAAAATACACTTACCCAACCCCATCAGCTTAAAATCTTCAACATCAAGTAAGACTTTGCTGAAGAGTCATGATTTTTGTGTGATATATACATGTTAACAGAATAGGAGAGAAGTGTGTTGCTATGATAGGGATGGATATGATAAAGCTGAGTCAGGAAGACACGTAGTGGGTCTACAGAGCCAGGGAAACAAGAGGGTGGAGAAAAACCATGCAGAGTACCATTGGTGTGTGTCCTTCAGATGCTGGGCAGAAGAATGTTTTCCAAAATGACAAACAGGCATAAGCACCACAGGTCTTCAACTATGAACAAAAGCACCTACAGATCATTCTCACAGTTCTTGACACTAGTGTGAAAAAAACCATCATTCTCTGAGGCAATGTCAAAGAAAGAAAATCTCAATCAACCATTCTTAAACCAAATCACAAGAAATTGTCTTAGGCATGCACGGTTCTTTTTAGCAATGTCACCTATGATTATGCGCACGGGACTGACAGGTACAGAACTGGTATCAGCTAAGGCAGCGCTAAGAGGAGGTCTACACAAAGGTTATGGGTTTTATTTTATAATTTGTCTTAGCACAATGTCCCCTAGATCTGATCAACCAATTCAGTTCTGCCTGGAGTTCTCTTCTGCTGAGTTCAGGGCAAAAATCATGGAGTATAAATTTTATAGCACTGCATTTCTATTTCATTTATAAAAGCACGGAACGGTAATGATTACTCAGCTATATTCTGCTTTTGAGAAGAGGATCTTGACTTGAGAAGTCTGCCTACTTTAATTACATCCAATTATCTTGTGTAGGGATATTAAATAACATACACCAGTAATATTAGCAGGGTCAGAATACTACTACAGACAAATGCATTCCTTCAACCAAAACTACTAATCAGAGCTCCCCTATGATTTGAGACACTTTCCTACATAAGCATCCCCTCATCTCCCACTTACTCTAAGTACAACATCCTCTATTACCATAATATGTAAGAGCCTCAAAAACAGCCCCAGCTTTATCTTCACAAAAAAAAGTTGGCTTCATGTCAGTATTCCCTCTTTAGACATAAGGAACTAAGGCATGGAGAGACGAAATGCCAGAGCAGATACTCACCTCTTTCTCTGCCTGCAAAAATGGATCAGGTGGAAGAACAACAGACTCAAAAAATAGAAATAAAAAATGATGGTCGCCGGTAAAGAAGTCACAGCAGTAAGAGCACAGGCTTATTTCTACATGCCCAGAGGTTTGCAGTGCATACCTTGTTTACAGTGAATAAAACTTTACGCAGAGAATGCTATAGGAAGAATGAAATCTATTCAGATATATTTTAATCTGCTTAAAACACAGCATAACTATTCATTTACTGTATGCAATGTCTCATTTAAACCCCAGGGTCTAGTTCTCCTCCCATTATATGCATTTATTTAATGCTTCATAATCTGCTGGTGCTGAGAGGCAATTTGGGTCAGGATCTCATAGTGATTATCACTTAGTGCAAAAGAGTTTATTACCTTACACCCACAACCCAGAGCAGTCACTAGAGATATACCAGAGTTTCAATCAGCCAAAAGCAAAGATTAGCTATAGATATTAATAGATACATGATCACTCTTTTCAGTAAGAATAACATAACTACAGACTGATTTCTATTGTGAAGTTTTCCTTTTCATCATGTAATTAAGGGTGATCAAAAAGAAGCTGAAGGTAATGACAATATTATATATACACTTTTGACAAACCAGTAGATATATCACTAATAGCCAAGTATATTTATAATAGTTTTAAGTCATGCAGAGAAATGTCTGATTGTAATATTAACAGTAAACTATAAATATGAAAAAGAGGAGATTATTTTGTAACTAAAATATAATTACATAGCAAGTGCAGTACTCACACTAGTTTTAGATATGAGTGCATATGAGACAGGTATATTCACTTTAGTTTGGAAAGCTTTCAACAAAACGATACATGGCACATGTATATACATCAGCCCTTGACAGAAAACAACATTCTAGCATTTCTTGGGCATGGAGAACATGGTAATTGCAGAAAGAAAAAGGTTTTTCACTAAAACTGTGTTTCATTAAATTATACCTTTGCTGTCCTTTCATCATTTTACAAAATCAACAGACTTTCCATTTGTCTTTTGAGTGTCTTGATCACCACCTTGGGGTCCATTTACATCCACACAAAATGGGTAGGGATCCCAGTACTTCTAGTCATAATGCACAGTAAGTTTAAATGTGGGGCTCTGGGACCATCATCTAAAAAGTCTGCAGTTGACCCTGCAAACAAACAGGTAGTTCAACTATGAGGAACAACCACATCATCTGCCTCTCTTTTGAAAGACTACAAGCTTTTTGGGACAGCCTTTCTTTAGTATAGGCTTATACAACTTAGTTTGCATAGCTCAGAATCTAAGGGTTGTGTAAACACTGGTAATTTCCTGCTACGGTACTTTTCTGTAATTAGGATTTATTTTTAGAGAAAAAAAAATAATTACAGCTTACCAAATGCACCACTTCTTGTGAGTTTTAATTGAAGGAAACAGTCTCACTTCTCATGCTCTTAATAAAGAGTTCTGTTTAGGAATTATTTTCAATGACAGGAGACAGGACTTAGCTGCTTCTAGTCAAGATACAAGAGCTCTCAGAGGAGGATGAAGGAGTTAATTAGAAAAGAAGGATCACAGTAAAAGAATAAGTGGAGAACAAATGACTGATTAGGGGAGAAAATGAGAGATCAATTTTTATAAAGGAAATTGTATTCAAAAGCCAACTTCATCCAGGAGTCTGTATAATTCACTTAATACCTCTAGCCCATACATGCCAGTTGATAGTTATATCTGTTTAAGGATATTAATCACATGCTAGAAAAGTCAGTTATTGTCTTTAAAAAAAGGTTGGATAGATAATGAAAGTAAGAGGTACAGGAGGAAACTTAATTCTGATACAATGAAACCACACATGCAGTGGATGGAGAATCTGACTTCCATTTCATATCAGAAAGAAAAGCAGTTATCATTTTACAGATCATTATTTTACTACGAAAAATTGAAATGAGTATAATAGAGCCCACAGGCAGAAATTTTATCAAATTCTAGTTTTGGAAAATAAAGATTAAGCTAATTAGGAATGAACAACTTTTTGAAGTTGATTTTACCAAGAAAAATTCAAGGGACTTTGAAAAGTGCCTACACAGCATGAAAATTAAGGCATCAGGTGCTGCTGTAAAAAATAAAATTGAAACTTTCTGTTTTGATTACTCAAAAAACAGAAAACAGCTCTTCGAACAATAACCAAAAAAATCCCATTGAATTCAATGAGCATTAAATCATACCTTTTAAAGCATTCCTTCTATCTACATTGAGACTGATAGATAGGAAAATATACTTATGTTGCATCTGTCAAACAGCTGGCTTTTCAAAATTCACAGCATGTCTTTTTTTTTTTTTTTTGTCAAACACATAAGCTATGAATGACATTAGACCTTGCTCTGCCTATACTGTCTGCAGCTTGGGCATGAAAACCTGGTGTGACTACCCAGGGACATGTCAGCCATGGCTTGTTCCTAGTTGACATACACAGCTTGTTCTGCAGCTCACCAGCTTGCTGCTCAATGTTAATCACTTGAATATGCAAGACAAAAATTGACTTAGGTGTGCCTTATTGCATTACATAGTTCCAGTGGGATAGTCTGAGTTAATGGTGCCTGAATCAGTATTGCCCTGGTGATAAGGACTGAAGTCTTCTAGCACTGCAGACTGACTGATTTTTGCAGAGAGGCAAAACAAAAGTTCTATTGGAGTCTGCCTCCTTAGTAAGGTCAGGAACAACCAACCTTTGTATCCCTTTCCAGCTCATTTTCCGTATGCCTCTCTTGCTCCTATGATGAGGATCTTCCAGTGTTGCGCTCTGTTCTCCCCATTGCATTTATGTATTCAGCTGGGCATTACTCAAAAGCAGGTGTGCTTAAGAGAGCTCTCTACTTTTTTGCTCGCCCACCTGCACAATTTGTCCTGTGTCCTGTCCCTTGTATGTCAAGGACCAGGATCTGTGTACCTGAGTAAGTATAACAGGACAGTGTAAGAACAGTCAGTAATCACTTATGAGCTCTGCAAGCAGCCTTCCCCTTGATTGCTCCTTTTGCCTTAAGAGCTTGTCCTTCACACATCTTCAATAGCAAAGAAATTTGGCGGCTAATCAGTGTGCTAACGAAGCAGTTGTTCTGTTAATAAAAATTTTTAGAAACTGCCAAAGAGAAACAGGCATCTTTGCAGCCTCTTCAGCTAGGGCTCCCACCAAATTTGAGTGCCACAAAACAGCACTTTAGCAGTGCTTAAGGTTTAGTACTTCGACTGTTGATTTTGTTCTCCCTGGGACCATGGACCAATTAGAAGAGCTCTAAGAATTTACCAAGAACAACTACGTCGGTCGTAAGGCTACTACATGGATAAAGTCATACTCGAAAAGCCCCACTTGAGAGCTCAGCTCACTGTCTGATGGATTGCACACAGACCTAGAGTGTTTATTTATGACAGACACAGTCCATGCTTTGTGAGATCAACTGTGCAAGGCAGCCATGGGAAGAGAGCAGCCCATTCTGGGGCAGGGGCTCCCAGGGCCCATCCAACCTGTCTCTGGAGATGTAGGGTTACCCAGTTCTCAGCTGCCTTATGGGCACTTATTACATTCTTTATAGCTTGACAAACTACCACTTTTACTTACAATTAACAAGTGGGGCTGAGAAAGAAGAGCTGCCAAGCAGTCAAGGCACAATCCTGTTCTGCCACCTCTTTTGAGAAGGCAATAAATGACACCCAAATAGCACACGTGACACTGGCCACTTCAGTCTCTCAAGCAGAAAGTGGATGCTTCAAGCAATTTGTGTAGGTGCTGACAGAAAAGTCATCACAGCTACCGTTCTGAGAAAAGACAACAAAGGGAAAATGAAATCAAAGAACACACATTTGCATCGTGGCTGCAAAGTCTCTGGTGACTACCCAGAGAAATGTCGCTCCAGAGAAAGGAAATCATTCCTTTGACTGGAGCTGAAAAAAGAATTTTAGTTGAGTATCACAGCTGCACATACCCCAGCAACTTAATTTATTTATTTATTTATTTATTTTTAAGGCAATAAGATTAAGGGAGAAATTTAAAAAGGGGAGGAAAAATGGCCAAGTAACCACAGAGAAAATAAACAACACGTGAGTACAGTAGGAAGACTAGAAATGAGTTTACACCAAAGTGAACAATTAATGATTTTCTATTTTCTTTGTGGATTTCTTTGGGTTTTTTTTTTTGGG